>KE153027.1:59023-70190 GCA_000411095.1 Aethionema arabicum
GTACCGTTCCCTCCGGTTACTTAGATTTTGAGCTACCCAATATCCAAATTTTATAGTGTATTGTCCAAATTTGGATATTGCCAGCAATATCGATCAGTTTTAAAGATCTTTCTGATGGCTAAACCACAAATTAATGGGATGTCTTCCTTATTAATAAGGGAGTTCAATGCATCCATGCCATTCATGGGCATTATCATCAATCAATTGATTTACTGTAAGGTGAATGTCGATATCTTGGTTCCGCGTGTTGCTGCTCTTGTCGGTACGTTTGGGATCCAAGGATCTTCCCAAACCTTTGTAAATGAACCCCGACTGAATTTTTTTCTGAATCCTTTGTTAAGCAATACTATTGCGACCATAAGACTCCTCCACCCATAAGACGGGGAAATGATATAAGTACCTAAAAATTAATTTCAGTTTTGAAATTTATCATATAGTATAGTTTATGTCCGATTCATTAACTGATTGATTTTAAAAGTCGTAGAACGTTGGGCAATGACACAGTAAGGAAAGATGGAAACTTGATGCATACATGACACTTAAGCATATATATATATATATATATATATATATACTAACTAAAACTAATTGATGTTTTTGTTCGTTTTTTTTTTGTATTTGCTTCGTAAGAAAAGATAACACAGAATAATAAACTAGTATTAGCAAGATTCTACAACATTTTTTCACATTTTTTCACTCTGAAGCTTTGACAAAGCTTGAGAACATTGAGTACTGATCTTGCAGAAGATCTTGAGGCTTCCCTACTTCAACCAATCTTCCCTGATCAAGAACTAAGATCTTGTCCATAGTAAGAACAGTGGAGATACGGTGAGCAATGGTGATAACAGTTAGACCTTCACATTCACTGGAGATTGTGCTATGCAAGATAGAAGCTGTGTGCACATCAATGTTGGCAGTACATTCATCCAGACATAGAACCTTAGATGACTTAAGAAGAGCGCGAGAAAGACACAACAACTGTCTTTGCCCAACTGAAAATGAAGATCCATATTCCTTCACAATTGAATCTAACCCTCCTGCATTTTCTACCTCTCTCTTCACCTTACACTTATCTAAGATTTCCCAAATTCTAGAGTCATCGGTTAATCGAAGAGGATCAAGATTATCCCTATGAGAATCAACAAAACATAACCTTTTAGAACTTCAAAAACTACTTATTGATGCAAGAAGAGTAAGATTTCTCACCTTAATGATCCTTGAAAAAGAAAAGGGCTCTGAGGAACAACAGCGAGGCGAGAACGAAGCTCTCTTAGAGGAAGATGATTTATGTTGAGTCTATCAATCATTATTTCTCCGCCACAAAGAGGACTTAACCGGAAAAGGGTATTCAAGATTGAAGATTTCCCTGCACCAGTTCTTCCTATTACTCCCACCTGCAGAAAAAAAAATGGAACGTATATGAGAAAAAAAGAGTCGAATTTGTTCACAAAGTAACCTTACAGTACAATTACCTGCATTCCTCCTTGGATTGTAAAGGAAATGTTGTTGAGAGCAAGAGGTAGAGTTGGGGTGTATCGCATTGTAACGTTACGAAACTCAACCAATCCGTTGAACGGCCACTTACCGGTTATAGATTGGTCCCCAAAAATATCTTCTTGAGGTATATCCATGTACTATTTGAGATTAGATAGTTTAGTTGATGTATTGATATTACTATTAGAAGATATTCGATTGATTTGAATCATATATATATACCTGAAGAATCCTTTCAACAGAAACCATTTCCTTTTCTGTTTCAGTGAAACTTGTCAAGAAACTTCCTAATAGAGAAACCAATGGAGCTGCATATGAGAGTGCTAATCCCACCTGTGATGAAAATATCATAATATATGAACCTTGATTGTTGTTCTTTCACCATAGAAACTACAGTTGCTTACCAATCCTGGTGTACCAAAACTTATCGGGAAGTTTCCTTTCGATCCAACAACAGCCATTACAGCAACAAATAAGACAACCATTGCTCCTAACAACTGCAACGAAATTTATGAGTTGATCAGCTCCTTATTCATTGACAAGTAAACACATGAAACTAAACATCTTTGTAAATTCGCTAACCAAGAATGAAAATGATCTTAAACACTAGATAAAAAAATTGTAGAGTAGAGAATTAAATGTGTTAATTGTACCTGAAGACGTAATGAGAGCCATAAGCTTGCAATTATTTCTGAGTAAGAAGTCCTCTGATACAATGTCACTTGCTCAATAAATCTTGTTGTGAAATACTCCTGTCATGAATCATTTATGTAATGTAAGGTTGTATCAGCTAAAAGTGAGCAGATTTAGTACCAACCGAAGGAAAGGGCGGTCGGGACGCTATTCAAAACATTACATAAATAACTCCATTCTATATAGAACTCCTAATAAAGCAGAACCAAAACTACCTCAGATTTAAAAGCTCTAATAGTCGATGCCCCGTCAAGTGTCTCGGTGAAGGATGCATATATTGGTGACCGGGAAACACTGTCCAACCTCCGTAGTTCCCTTGATGTTGACCTGTAGAAGAACTGTAAAAATTCAGTTACCAGAAAAGTTCACTAAAAGTAAACCAAGAACAAAAATTGGATTGGCTACAAGCAGTAACATAGTGGAGGTCAGAGGGCATGGTTATATGCATTATATAATTTATAATATACCACAAGAAGCAAAAGTACCTGGAGCTTGCTGTATATAAACCAAAATGGTAAAAGCAGAAGCAGGAATAAAACCTGAAACAATACACAGTTACAGCTCATTTCCCACAAAACAGAAGAATCATAACTTCAAATATACAAAACAGAAGTGAAGAAATCGAAACTAAACCTGAACATATGACAAAACTACAACAATCCCTAACAAACCAACAAAATTTGCCAGAAGAATGTTGAGAATAAATGGTAGAGAGTCGTCAATTGTGTACAAATCGGAGGAAACCCTGTCGAAACAGAATCAAACACTGGTTTAGAACCAAGAACAAGACACAAGATCCAAGATCCAAGATTCTTTATAGTCTCTAACCTGTTAACTATTCTTCCACTTGGTGTTTGATCAAAAAACAGCGTAGGTGCATTTATAAGCTTACTAATCAACGCATTATGAACCTTTACTGCTGCTTGTAATCCACCAAATGCAAAGGAGAATGCCCTCACTAAGGTTAACAATGAGTTGATTATGCAAAAGACACACAAAACCATCTGCAAGACTTAGTAATCAGATTCGATATCGCAGAGAAAATATAGTTTTTAAGTCTTATGGATTTTGATAGAGTTTAATTACCAGATAAAAGGACGTTGAGTAATTTGTTAACCCTTTTCCAGTCTTATCAACCCAATATGATAGCCATAAGTCATTTCCATTACGAGAAGCTTGCATCAACATTGCTGACACTAATACTAAAATTGAAATAAATGAACCACAAAACACAGCATAGTTCCTACAAAAGAAGAAACAATTGCTTAATTTGGTCACAATCTAATATATATAGAGAAAATTTCTTTACCTGTAAACCATTAATTCAACTCTTCCTTCTTTTCTTTCCTCAACTTGTACAATATCATGAGCTTCACTAATCTCATCTACATTATCTTCACTTACAGAAAGAGGTTTTTTGTCTCTATTAAAGTGATCTTGTGATGAGATATCAAATTTTTTTGATAGAGAAAGTTCTGAAGAAATAGATTTGGGCATATCAGTAACAGCTCCTGACCATTTCACTTTACCTTTCTCCATCACAACAATCATATCTGCACAAGATATCGCCTTGACGATACAGTTTGCAAACTGATTAAGTTTCACCAAGATAACGAACTAAGAAAAGTAAAAAAAGAGATTTGAAACCTGGATGTTATGAGTACACATAATGCGAGTCTTTTTGTTCAATAAAGAACCAAGAACTGCTCTTTGCAAAATCCAATATCCAACTTGTGAATCTACCGCACTGAGTACATCATCAAGTAGATACATGCCTGAACCATGATAAATAGCCCTGTTTTGAACAAAGGTAAGATTTAAAATCCAGTCTTTGTAAGTAAGCCTTTGAATCTTCTTGTGAATGGAGAAAGCAAACCTTGCTAAAGCAAGTCTGGCTCTTTGTCCACCAGATAAGTTCATTCCTTTATCTCCTATATTGGTCATGTCACCTCCAACCATTAGTGAAATATCCACATCTAGTGCACAAGCACTTAATGTTTCAAAGTACCTAATCATCCAAAAAAGTTACAAAAATATCAAACTTGGCATTTCAAAAGAGGGAAAATGGTGGAGTAAAACAAACTTAAAGTGTTCATGTAGAGAATTACTAAACCTTTTGGAGTCAAAACTCTTCCCAAACAAAATATTTTCGCGAACAGTTCCCGACAAAATCCATGGAACCTTTGCAATTTAGAGGGGAGCAAATATAAGAATTCTCAAATAGGAAACCATAAGAGAGAAGCAAAGAGAGTATTTGATTCAGTTAACATACCTGTGGTACATAGGCTACAGACCCATGTAACTGTATTGAACCATGAACACACTGCATTTCGCCTAACAATGAATTCAACAAAGATGTTTTACCAGAACCAACCTGGAAAATTGAAAGGAAGAAACAATCAAAGAAGTGGAAAATACATTTAAAAGATGAGATGATAAACAAAAGTCATGAAATGGTTTCTACCTCGCCAATAATAGCAACAAATGCTCCCTTTGGTACTCTTAAGCTTACATGTTTTATTGTCAAGTTGTGTGCATCTTCAACGTTATTAGACCAAATACAAGATGCATCATCCACAAACACAGCTATGTCTTCAGAAACCAAATTAGAATCGATGGACGAATCTTTTCTTTGTTCTAAACAACATAGGAATCTACTCACACGCCTTGTTGATATAAAAGCCTGTGTCAAGGTAAAGAAACATGAGAACTAAAATAATCCAAAAATGGTACATCAATATTAGGGAGAAAATGCTTATATAACCCCCTAATTGTCAAACTTTGCATTCCAAATCAATCATTTTTTAAGAAAATTAATGATTTATTTACCGCAATTTGTTATTTGGTATCGTGGTGAAATGACTTTCAACCTATCATGTTTTGGTGTGAAAACTCTTAACCTTGTAATTTAGTTTTTTAAATTTCAATCTTTCCTGATTTGGTTTTTTAATCTCTCTATCAATCAACCATTAATTTCCACAAAAATTTGTCATTTATCTAAACGTTGTGTCTAACTAAATCGATGAGATAAACAAAAAAAACACTTTTGTAATCCTAAATCCCACTTTCTCTCTTTTTTTTCGCGAAAATCAAACATTCTTATAAAGCCAAATTTTTCTCCTTTCTCTTTTTCTTTGCTACTAAACCAATGGTTTGGAATATCAGATTTGTAACATGAAAAATTTCGGGAAAATTAAAGGTTTAGAGAGCAGGGGTTAAAAAACCAAATTGGAGAAAGTTGAGGTTTAAAAAACTAAATTAAAAAGTTGAGAGTTTTCACCACAATCCCTTGTTAATATGAGGAAACTAAGGATGTTTTAAGCATTTTTCCCTATTATAATCTAACAAATATTAATCTTACATCAATGAGGCCATTGATGACCCATGGAAACGAATTCAACGGAGAGATCAAGTTATTAAACAAAGCAAGACAAGTAAAAACCTGAAAAAGTGATGCACACGTGTTAGATTCCTTAATGATATAAAATTGAAAAGCATTAAAAAAAAGTTACCGTTGCAGCATCAAGTTGATGACCCATCAATGCAAAGAGACCAAAGGTAGAAAGAGAAAAAAGAGTTGGTGTTGTTGCCCAAAAGAAAACACACCAAGCATCCAAATACTTCCTTGTCTGGTGAAGACAAATGAAGAGTTAAGTGATAATGCAAAACAAACACAATTGGGAATCAAAAAAAATCTTACAATTATGAAAGTAAAAGAGGATACAAAACCGCTAAGTGAGTGACTTCAATGGCTCTTGTTTCCATTAACCGTTGAGCAAACCAGTTATCCCAACCATACATCTTTAGTGTACGAATGTTCGTCAAAAGCTCCCCTGACTTTCTAATCCTGATAGATAACAACACTTGAGTTTAACACATAAAATGTGTATTATAACCTCCAACCGGAGAGTTTGCCCCGTGCTTTTTCTTCACTCATACCATATTCAAAATGACTTTTCCGCAATAAATTGTACCCATGGAGTTATAACAAGAAGAATAATAATTAAAAAAAAAGGAATGTAATCAATTTTATAAAGATTTTTCCTTATGCACAACTACGGTTGGGCAAAAAACCCGGAACGGAAAACCGAACCTAACCGAAAAAAGGAGTTCAGTTCTGCTTCAGGTGAAAAATACCTATTTGATCTTAAACTCGAGATCTATGAATATCGGGTAGTAACCAAAACCGAACCAATATCTATTGGATACCCGAAAGTAACCATATTCTCTTTTTTAGATATTTTTTTTGAGCTTTCGGGTATTTTTTTAGTTTTTCGGGTAATTTTTCGGTTTTTTGGGTATTTTTTTTTTATATTGTAATCCGAACCGGAGCCCAAACCGAACCGAAATCTATAAATCTCCTATTCTATAGTCATAGAACCGAAGAACAAAAAAACTCGAAAACCGAAAGTACCGAACTAAAGCTGAATGTTTAACCGAATGTTTACTACTTGGATTTTCACAAGAAAACATACCTCTCGTCTTTTTGCTTCATCATTTTTTCTGTTGCACATGCAATCAGTTCAGCTATCCATTTGTTGACTGAAAAAAAGACGGTATAAGATAAAGCGAGAGATAGCTAATGAGAATCTAGATCATAGCGAGAGATAGACTGTGTAACGTTGTTACCTGGTATCAATAAGATTGTAATTGCAAGTCCAGATAGAAAAGCAAACTTGACTTGAGTGTATAGAAGATACAAAGCGATCCCAATTTGTAATGGGAGACTGAGACCAAATTATATTCAATAAGAATCAAAAGAATGACCATTTCTTAATTGGAAAACACATTGTTCATAAGATTATGTTGTTACCTCCACAAATCATGTAAACTATTGCATAAATTAACAACCCGGTCTGCATCTACCGACATAAATGTTTGAATCTCTCCTTCAGAAAATCCTGACCGGTTAGCTGTGTTCACCCACAAACACTGCATACAATATCATTTCATGAACAGAATCTCCAAAAAGGAGCTTTTCAGCAAGTAACAATGGCAGTAAATGATAAAAAAGAATCACAAGATCAAATTAATATAACTTTTTCTTTGATGGTTTTTAAACATATTAAACCAATTTGACATTGGGCTTGTTTGTTTGCTCGTGACGCCAACGACGGGCGACAGCTACGAGCCACAGAGACGAGCAACACGCAATGTTACTCATTTAGTTGTGACTAGTGATCAACAATGACGAGCGATAAAGTCATGTTCATTTACTTGTCCCTCATTCAACGATCAGCAATTTAAAATTTGAAACACTGAAAAGTCTTTCATTGTAATTGTTAATCAACAAGACTTGTCGCCGAGACTTCCCAACTTATCGTTGAACAAGCGGTAGGTAAACGAATATGCCCACTAATTAGAAGCTAGAGTTCTATTTCAATTTCATGCTATAAGTCTTGAGGAACTATTTCTTCAAGAAAACTTAAGGTATCAATACCTTCCTGTAGATGACACTCATTATACTTGACCGTAACTTCAGTTTCAGCTTCGAAAGATGGAATGTGTATTGTGTATCAAGAAAGGACCTGTACAAGAGAAAAGTGAGTATACACTTTGAAACATAAATAAGAGATGGAAAAAGATGATAAAGATTGTGACTTAAACACAATATTTACTTGAAAACAGATGTGAGGCCTAAGGAGATAGCGAGGATGTAGCCGGCCGAGTTTTCAGAACCTGTTTGATAAAAGATATCATCAACGATTCCATCACTTGGTTAATTCAGTAGCCATATGACTCATAAACACATCTTTACAAAGAATCTAGACCTTTTTGAAGATACTTGATGAGTCTATTGAGGAGTAAAGGGCCTGCAAAGCCAATGCAATCATTGAAAACCTGCAACATTTCTCAATTACATCTCTTGATTCGATGTAACTCAGAGCGCGAAAAAGGCAAAACTACACCTTCAAGAGCCCGAGACGAAAGTATGGCCAGCCATAGACACCACAAATTGCTCTTATGAGTGATGGATTGGAGGATTGGTCACATTCTTGAACTTGCCAGAATCTCAATAAATTCTCACAACATGTAAAAGGATCCATATCAGTTGGTAATGGAAGTAGATCTTCAAAGTCTAATTGCTTCCCTGAACCATGTTTCAGTACTGAAGTTATGTATCCGAAAGTGAACAAGTCCCATGTGCTCTCAGTTTTCCCCTGTTATAAGTAAAATTTGTTAAGTTTACTAACAAAACAAGTCTTAAACTTAATTAAAACAAAGAGATGTCAGGAATTAACTTACAATTCCCCTTTGATCACCTTCCTCAATATCCTTTTCGATGGATTCAGATGGATTTACCAGAGAGCTACAAAAATAAAAAATTGGAATCAGATGAAGAGAAAAAGAGAATCATACAAAGAAAAAAAAGCATACCTGTTCTTGATCTTGGGAGAATTTATCCTAAGAATGTTGATAAAGATACCAAAAGTAATGTCCAACATTACAAGGAAACTCTCCTTTATGAACTCCAGATTCTTGTTAATAAATAGCATAAAGTGTCAAAACAGATTCTTGATACAACTTGTATAAATAAACACTTGTTTAGGTACCTGTAAAGCGAAAATGCTGTTGAAATAAAGTGATTGGGTTATGATTCTTATGATCCACCAGAAACATAGAATCCGAGTAGCGAAAAGCCGGGAAGTAGATGCAAACGTCGAAGAGACGACAAGAGCTATCTGCAAGTAAAACCATAAGTAACAAAACCCAAAGAAGAAGAAGAGATGATAAAGAAGCTTACCCAAATCGCAAAACGAGATAAAGGAAGAAAGTAAAGGTTGTAGAGAATGAATTCTCCCTTAAGCTTTCTGACCACAAGAAATACAACATCTACAGATGACAAGCAAGCTCCAAGAACAGGCATTACATACAAAACATTCATCTCAAAGTAGCTTTTCTACATTAACAAGAAAAAGAAAAGATATGTTCTTTAGTAACTAAACAAGTGAGATATGTAATAAAGATAGTAAAGATACCAAAGCAAAAGCCTTATAACTCACCTTTGTGTTACATCTTCTGTTCCTTCTCATAAGTGTAAGTATCAGAATCAGAAGAAGAGTAACCACATTTGTTCCAAACCCTAAAACTGTTTGCATTCTTAAGGAATCAACAATTTCAAGCTTTCATTATAAATAACAATATATAAGCCAGAATAGTTATATTGAAGGATACATTCAACGTTGGTGTCCGTAAAGAAGAACCCATACTGATACACAAAAATTATCTCATCAGTCATCAGCATCATCAATAACACATAGGATTGTGATTGTGATTGTAAGTAAGCCAAAACTATACTTACTGTTGAATTGATCATCGTTACGATACTCATGGACATGGTGTTGTTGTCTGTGATCGGAGATTTAACCAAATTCCTACATTTTTCAAACAGAATCTGTAGAAATTCCATTTTTTAATGGAGAAAAGCTGGTGAATGTATGAGAAATGTGGTATACGAAGTTAAAAGTTGAAGCAGGGGAATGGGGCAAAGATTAAATTAATAAGGTGGAATTATAAAGTAAAAAGTGGAATGGTTCAAACTCAAAAGGCCAAAGATGCCTTTGAGAATTGCTTTTAAATGATGACATGGACGCCACTCATCTCCTCTACTTCAAATACATGTGTCTAGCATTAGGCTTACTACCTTTTTTTTTTCATCTAAGATAATAGGGGGATTTGAAAAAATATCCTCATTCAATCATTTTTTGTAAAAGACTTTAATCATGCATTTTTTGCAAAAATATCATAATATTATACCCAATATTATAAGTAGTATACCCTCACACTTTATGAAAAATTTGCAAAAATGTATTCAATTAAAACATTTTGCATAATTGATTTTTAAAAAATTTATTATTCAAACATTTTTTGTAAAAATATCATAACAATAGACCCAAAGGTATAATTGGTAAATCCTAAAAAAAGAACACATTTGCAAAAAATACTTGAATTATGGCATTTTAGGTAATTCGTCTAAGATAATTGACCTAATTATAGATATTTTTGTGTATAAAAATAGATAACTACATAAAATAGATAACTATAACGGATAATTTATTAAGAAAGAATCACTATAAAAGATAATTATCTAATAAAATAATTATTAGTTAAGAGATAATCTTCTATAATTTGGGATCGATTCTTATTTATTTCTACAAATGGTATTAGGCTGAGGCGAAATCTGAAATTAGGACCAGTATTTTATTATAGATTTTTACTTAAGTAAATATATAATTTGAGGACCGATATAATTTGGGGATCAAAGCGAATGTTTCGCCCGATTTGACCGAAGACCGGTTTGATCACGCTTAAAAATAACAACAAAACTACACACCAAAGACAAAAGAAAGATTTAAATATCTGATATAAGATCATCATTAAAGTAAAAGGATAAAGGAAGAGAAGATCAAACATGGATTAAGGTTGGTCTTTCTTCCTATATAAAAATTGTTTAAGATCAGATCTAGGTTTCATTAACATAAATGATTAAACAAACCTATAAATGGTATCATGGTAAAGCTAGATTTATTTAATTCATGTCCTTTTAAAGTAGAAGAAATTCTCCCCAATAGCCTAAGAAATTTGAGTAATTACTAGACTAACACCTCAAACTTTATCATTCCTTATATAACCCAATATTTGTTGTGATGACGAAAATACCCTTATCCCATTTATTATTTAAAAAAAAATAATTAAAGAAAATTAAAATAAAAACACAATCTACCTAAACTACCTTCTTCTTCTTTGTTCTTCTTCTTTGTTCTTCTTCTTCGTCGTTCTTCTTCTTTTTCGTTCTTCTTCTCCTTCGTTGTTCTTCGGTGTTCTTCGTCGTTCTTCTTCTTTTTCGTTCTTCTTCTTTTTCGTTCTTCGTCGTTCTTCTTCTTCTTCTTCTTCTTCTTCTTCTTCTATGAATCAAAGTGGGTTGTTCTATATTTTCGTGATTTTGCATACCTAAATCTCGTTGTGAAATTTAAGATTT
>KE153028.1:8858-39194 GCA_000411095.1 Aethionema arabicum
GAATACCACAGTGGAGTATACATGAAACAAAGGAGTTATTGAATATAAGAGAAGAGCTTGATCAAACTTTCATGGAGACTAAACGTAATAAGCTTCTTTGGGAAGTTGTATCAGCTAAAATGACAGATAAAGGTTTTCTTCGTAGCTCTGAACAGTGTAAAAGCAAGTGGAAGAATCTCGTCACAAGATACAAGGTAACCCTAATTACTATATCTATTTTATCATATAATCATATCATATATAAGGTAATGAAACCCTAGTTTATAGTGTATGTGTATATATGTATATAGATAGAGAACATTAATGGATTAGTTTAATCTAATCTTTAATTAGTTTATGTAAGAATTGTTTTGGCATTAATGGTTATTAAGGAGCTTGAAGGTATTAAGTTGATGTGTGTATATATATATAATGTTTATACTAACCGTCTAAACCGCTTAAATCCGCCTAGACCCGAAAAGGCGTTCTAGACGCTAGGATGAAGATCACCGGTTGTTTAGCGTTTAGAGCTTTCTTGAATTTTGATATATATATATATATATATGATTGTATCATTAATGTTTTAGTTTATAACAAATGATGAAAAAAAATTGTTTTTTTGTATTAAGAACCGTTACACTAAGTAGTTACATGATAGAGAAAGATATATTAGACCGTTATATTGACCATATTGTTATCTAATTTGTATGTATATTGTATGAATATCTACATGAGAATAGGCTTGTGAGACGAGTGAAGCAGAAGCTATAAGGCAACATTTTCCATTCTACAACGAAATCCAATCGATTTTCACATCAAGAATGCAAAGAATGTTATGGTCAGAACCAAGCACATCAAAGCGAAAACATAATCAATATTCATCAGATGAAGACGACGAAGAAGAAGAAGTAGAAGTAGAAGAAACAAATCAAGAGAATATTAACAACGAGTTACTTTCTTTAGTAGAAACTCAAAAGAAAGAAACAGAAGTTACAACAACCGTTACAAATCCAAGAAAACGAGCCAAGAAAGAAAAGGTCGTTACAAGTGGTATCAGAGCGAGTACTAATAGTAATAGTTTGAAAGATATGTTAGAAGAATTTATGAAGCAAACAATAAAGATGGATAAAGAGTGGAGAGATGCATGGGAGATGAAGGAGAGAGAGAGGGAGAGGAGAGAGAGAGAATGGCGGCGGAGAATGGAGGAGTTAGAGGAGGAGAGAGCGGCGGCTGAGAGGAGATGGATGGAGAGAGAAGAGGAGAGAAGGTTAAGAGAAGAAGCTAGAGCTCTTAAGAGAGATGCTCTTATTGATGCTTTGCTTAATAAGCTTAATAGAGATCATGATCATCATGATCATCATCAAGGGTTCTAAGCATGATCATGATGATGATGATTATGATGATGGCGATGATGAAGCATGAGATTAGTTTTAGTTAGTTAAATCTCCAAATTATTCATAGCTAAAATGTTTGTTTGTTTTTTCATTTACTATAATTTTAATTTTAAGTTGAAACAATTAATCAATAGGATATGAAATTTTGATATGATTAAAATATTAATTACTATATAAGATTATTAAATTAACCATCTTTTTTTTTGTTTTGATTAAATTGATTATGAAATAATTCTATAATTTGATTCAACTAAATCTTTGTATATGAAAAACTTAATGTATATTTCAACAGGACTGAGGAATTAAGATGCCAATTTGAATTCAAAATTTTAACAATTGCGTGTCTTATTAAAAATGTATTAATAAATTTTATTTTGTTAACAAAACAAAAACGCTTCATAATTATTATATTAACCAAGAAGCAAAAATGAGACTTTTAAGTCTTTTGTTCCAAATTTTCATTTCACATTTGTCCCACATTACTTCACCGCGTTATATTTGTGATCATATCAATATATATAATATATGTATATACAAATCACACACATATATATATTATTAAATTAATTTTCATAATTACTTTTATAATGATAAAAAGAATCTTGGTTTTTTTTTTGTATTGGAAAGACAGCTACCAACAGATTGCAACGAAAGACATGAAACCGTGTTATCACCACGGCGCGTTCACATTACTGTTAAATTTATATATTATTCTAAACGCACTTTTATTAATATTCTGACTCAGCTCGGTTGGTCATAGCAACAGAAGCCGCGCATACCGAGGTCATAAGTTCGAATCTTTGATTCATCATTCTTTTAGTTTTTGCGTTTACTTTTTTTTTTATTATATAATTTATATAGAAATAAAAAATGAGTGGGAAAATGTTTTGTGTATAACATGTGAGTGTACAAAAAGACAAAAAAATGTCAAAGACGTAACGTTTAGAAGAGCACAATTTGCATGTGAAATAGACAGAAAGTAGACATATATATCATTTAACATTTATCAAAGTTGTGACACTCTGCAAAATTTTCAGAAGAAAACAACAGACTTTAATATTATTCATAACGTAAACTTTTTTATTCATGTCTTTTGTTATAATGTTCAAATATTTGAATTTCAATGAACAGTGTAGACAAAATCAGTGTTTTCTCATTGTAATATTGTACTAAGAAAAGTACTACCAGTGACAAATTTATAACATTTAGAGAAAATAGATTTTGCAATTTAGTTACGAAAATATGTTAATTAATTCTTTATTAAATAGTTTATATATTTTGATAAATTTAGTTTCGTTCAAAGTACGAATATGTTGACTTTTGCCGTGTATACATACAAAATTAAAAAAAAATGAAAATTATGGAGTTCACTGTTCATCATTTTGTTGATCAATTCAAAATATGATTTTCCATGAAATTTCTCGAATATTATTTTATTGATTTTATTTAAAATTTTTGGTTTGTATTGTATTTTATGGATTTGAAAATCGACAAATAAAAAAGCTTAAAAATATTTGATACAATTTTTCATAAGCGTTCAAAATTATACTTATCATTTATCCATACAAACATTTTTTAAATAGTTTATATATTATGATTTTTAATCCACGATTTTCAAATAGTTTATATATTATGATTGATAGAATATAAGTATATATTATGATTTTTAATCCACGATTTGGTACATATATCCATACAAACATTTTTTTTTCAACATCTAGAAAAACTCAAAACATTACTTAATTAATTCAATTAAACAATTTATATTTATTTTAAATAAAAGACATCCCCACAAGATTGACTTACAATATTCCCATCATTACTTATTTATTTTCACCAATCAAATAAGAAAAATTATAGATTCACTATATAATATTGTGGGTCCAATATAAATTTGATTTACACAACAAAACAATTGAACAATAACATATTCTTTTTTGGTAAATGTTTTTTTTTTGTCGATTTAAATGTTAAATACTTATTAGAATAACATATTCAATTCTTGGTTAATTAATGATTGGATTATAATAACTAAAATTTAAAACTTGGATTTAATTAAAAATTAAAAAGCTATTAAAGATAGAGTTTTAGATACAAAGCTCATCAAGTAACTGATCCATAACAAGGTCAAGAATCTCTTGACCAAATTCAACACAAAAGTCTTCAACTTGAAAAAAGTCAACGGGTTTAGTTGACGAAGAAGCCTCCCAAGTAGTGGAAGATGAGTTCATGTCTTGTTCAGACAAATCTGAGAGCATATTCATTAATTTAGTTATAAATTCTGTCTCTTCAGATTCTATGTTATTGTTTTCTTTCTTGGAACTTGTTCTTGATTTTGCTGGCGATGAACATTTTGTTGTTTTCTCTTCAACTTTTGATGACAACTCCGATGCAATTTCTGAATCTCCTGTTAAATATTTTTCAAATTAAAGTAAGTTTTTTGTAAAATTATTATTGAAAATATAAATAATTCTTGAAAATGGTTAAAATGTTGCCATAACAGTCTAGTTTTGTTTGCAGCTTTACACAGTAAAAATCTATGTAAATGTACACAAGATTCAAAGTTAGATTTGATCGGATTTTGAATATTTAATGGAAAAAAAACTAATATTTTACAAATTTTAAAAATATTAATTCTAAGAAAACTGAAGTTTACTTTTACCGGCTCATGCATTTTTCTCCATCATATTAAAGGGAGTATTTTTAAATATTAAAATAAAAACTCTTGAAATTGGGTAAAATGTTGACTAAATCTAATTTTTTGGCTGCTTTTACAGTAAAAAGCACCAATTAAATGTTCAGAAGAATAAAACGGTCGTCGTTCATATTCAAAATTAGATTTATCCCAAGTTTTCTTATTTTGTCGAATTTTCAAAAATTTATTAATAAAAAAAAATTAATGAGTCAAAGTTTACGAAATTTTATTTAAAAAATTGAAAAATTTTAAAATAAAGAAAAAATAATATTTAATGGACTAACCTGATAAGTAATAATCATCATCAAGAATTAAATAATCATAAAGATCACGATCAAGAACCGACGCCGGACTCTTATTATTCACCGGCGACGACTCACTTTCATTTCCGGTAAAATCCTCCGGCGCAAGAAGCGCCGTTTTCTCACACAACGAAGACTTACTACTTTTAGACGAAGAAAGAAACCAACGAACTTTCTTAGCTCTAACGACGTCGTTTCGTTTCTCACTTTTTTTCTTCTTCACAACTTTTCTAGGCTCATCTTTAAACTTCTTAGCAACTTTCTCATTCTCCTTCTTCTTCTTCTCCGGCACCGGAATATTCTTAGAATCTTCTTGAACTTTCTCGAATCTTTTAGACCTTGAAGATGATCCCACAAGCTCTCTTTTTTCATCAAGTTTATCAAGATACAATAACAAGAAATCATGTTTTTTTTCTTGATTTGAATTCGTTTTCGCCGATTTCGGAACTATTTCCCGGAAAGATACTGAACCTTTGACTCTCCGGCACCGGCGTTGACCTTCTTCTTGTTCTTCTTCTTCTTCCTCTTCATGGACTCTTAAAATGTAATCCATGAAATTCACTGATTTGCTACGTGCAACAGCTGAACCGGAATCGTCAAAGTAACGAAACCGGTTTGATTCCGGTATAGGACGGTCTAATCCCATGAGTTTGGCTACAACGTTAGGAGGAGTGAAAACGTCGTCGTTTTGATCGGTTTTTGTTGTTATTATTTCTTTTTTTGGTTCTTGGAAATTAATGTCTTCGTAAGGGATAAGTAATTGGAGAGATTCGTCGTTGTCGAGGATAGTGTCGGAAGGGTGAGTTTGTTGGCTGCCGGAGCATAAAAGACGGCGAACAACCGCCGTGAGACAGCCGGTTTTGGGGTTGGTTCGTTGGGCCATGATAAGTTGTGGTTAAAGTTGTAATGTGTTGAAAATGTGAACACTTTGGTTGTTTATTTATAAGGCCAAATAAGAACTCACCAATTATTCATTATTTTTCTTTTGTGTGGGTCCACTAATTAATCAAATTAAAGGTACAAATATTTGTTTTTCAAAATTACAAAAAAACTTTTTTTAGTGAAATTGTGTAAAACTCATATATTTTAAGTGAATACTGAATATTAAAATATTAATACATATAAACGTAATTTGTTTTTGTAAAACAAATACTTATAGAAGTGTAACCATGTTATAATACATAGATAGTTAATAATAATGTATATTTTAAAATATTGTTAAATTGTTACAAAAATAATAATAAGAGAATTAGTTTTAAGATGGTAAGATAAAAAAAAATATAATTATAGAATAATTGATTTTCGTTAAAAAAAAAATTTAATTATACAATTAAACATAAATGGTTAAATATAAATAATAATCCAAAAATAATTTTCTTATAGAATAAATGTTTATTTAAAATATTGGCTCTCAAATAATACAATTTTGTTATTTTTAAAAAATAATCTAAATATTTTAAAGTTTCTTTTCTATTAATTAAAATAGTTTTTTAATTTAAAATTTATTGCAGTTGATAATTTGAATCTGATCTATTGGTGTTGTTTTTTTTTAAATTAGAAAATAGATGAATATTATTGGTAACGTAAAAAGGAAAAGGGATAAAGGAAAAATAAGATAAAGATGAAATGGAACCAAGGCAACATATCGCCAGAAGATTCTGTTTTTTTAAACTGAAGGGAAGAAAAGAGTCTTTGAGACTTTTTTTCAAAAAGAAAAATCAAAGAAATAATAATGGCTTTTATCAATTATTTCAAAATAAAGGTGATATGATTTACAAAATCTTCACTTTCACATCGTTAATTTATTTATATTAATTATTTACCGTGGTCAATTTTGTGCTCATTACTCTCAAAAAGCCTTTCCAAAATAATATATATTGAATATAATTATGTATTTTGTATTTTTAAAACAAATTTTGATGTTGTAAACAAACTAGAGTATACTTGAAAATAATATATATTGAATATAATTATTTATTTTTTTAATATTTTTTTTTAAATAGATTATAAAGACATTATATATAGATAAATTATTTTATATTCAATACTATTAACCTTTATATTAATTAGTTTTTATTAGTTGACGTTTTGCTTAGAGATATTAACATATATAAATCATTGAATACAAAATGATTTGTAATGTGGGAGAAAATAAATATATAAACATAACTATGAAACATTTGAAAGAAAAAAAACTAATATGAATACTAATTTTGAAATATTTTTAATGATAATGAATGTAAATTTTACGACATCAAAATTTTTAAAAAATTATTTACCAAATACTAATACACATGAATTTTCGAGCCTAGTATAATGCATGTTCACTAGATTGGCGGGATCAATTTTTCGAATAGTAAAACACTTAGAGAATCTTAAAACGACAAAAATAAAAATATAAAGTACTAACTATAAAAGTTATCTATCAAACTCTATCTATTTTTTCTTTATTACAATTAAATAAATTAAAAAGCTTTTATTTGTATGATTAAAATCATTAATATATATGACTAGTCTGTTTTCTAGTGGATAATAAACCAATCATATGATCACTAATTGTTTAATCTATTTCTCTTTAGCAAAATCTTACAAAAGATGTTTTATATCTATTTAATCGTGTAATAAAAATATTATAACGAGTTACAAAAATTAATTTTTTTATTCTTAAATAATAGTCGTGTCCATGCTTTCAATAATTCTCAAAGTTTCAACCGTAGATGATAATTTAGGTAGTTTCAAGCAATGCCATTAGTAATGTTGTTTTTTTTAACGACAAGTAATATAGTTAAATATGGGTTTAAAACAAAATTATATAGTTAAATTAAAATATAGTTTAGCCGATTAAATAATATTATAAATTCCCTAACCAAAATACTAAAATTTTGAATAAACTATAATTTTTTTATATTAAAAATATAAAGTTAAAAAAAAGTTTTTTATTTTCAAATTCGAAGTGAAGAATAAAAAAAAGTGGATGGTAGGAAATATTTACGTATTCTTCAATTATTATTTTTTAACCTTTACTTTATAATATTATTTCACTTTATTTCAAAATAAACTAAAAACAAGAAGATAAAAAAACAAGTGAAGTCATTTTCAAAGAAGAAGTAGAAAAGCAGTTCGGTCTGGTTAATTCAGACCGGGGAAAAAGAAGAGAACGAAACCAAACACAGAGAGAGAGACAAATAAAATATGAAGTCGGCATGCGTTTCGTCTTCAGTCTCGACCAATGCAATCACATGTGTTTCTTCTTTCAAGACAATTTCTTATATATTTTTCATTTATAATAAAAAAATTTGTCAGACATATATTCTTACATAGAAACTATAGAGAATATTGTGTTTGTATAGAGAATATTGTGTTTGAAATACTAAGAAAAAAAAACTTGATATGTTAATAGTTACATAAAAGTCACAAATACGCCATGATATAATAATGAAATATTCGTCATTAATATTTTGTTACAATAATATTTTTGTTGTAATATTAAAATCGGGTAATACTAGAATAAATGAAATTTGTATTTTTAGATGTATCCAAAAAATATGTATTGAAATTTACAGAGTGATAATCAATCGAAATTAATGGTTAACATAAAACAAATTTTTTTCTTTTGTGAGGACTTAGAACGATTTGTTTTCTTGTTTATAATTGATGACAACAACAAATTCTTTTTTATAATAATATTAAAAACGTTGCAATATTAATTTTAAAAAAAAAAAAAAAAAGAAGAAAATTCTAGATTTTTTGTATAAAAGTTTCAACGAACGGGAGTAATATTTTTGTATGAAAAATAAAAGATATTACTTGGAAATATTTACAAAATCTAGGATTTCAAGAATTGAAAAACCCAAGATAAGAAACTTGATTAGTTGCTCAAGATTTATCGTAATTTGAAAGATTGAATTATAACGAGGTAATCTCACATGTAAAACAAACATATTTCGTTACATATAGTCACTATATATTATTAGTGGCTAGTTTTATTTAGGATGAAATAACTCTTTAGTTTGCTTTTATTTCAGGTTACAATTCGTTTGGTAAATTTGGTTGATCCAAATGTTTCTTTTCTAAATAACCCATTTTATTGACCAATTAAAATTATTTATTGTGTTGGTTTTATAGTCCAAGAAATCATGCTTATGTTTTACTACTAAATTTTCTATGGAATTTTAATTAAACACAATCTCGATCAAAATTTGGTCAAATTTTTTTAACCACTTATTTTAGTTGATAATTTTGATTAAAAATATATCAACCAATTGTTTGATCGGAATTTTGGTAAAAAAATTTTTTTTGTTTGACATGTAAAAAGAATTGTCATGTTTTCTTCTAATGTTTTTAAATATTCTAAAAATTATCTTCATAATAAATTTTTTAAAAAATATGATCCAACTCCTTATTGGATATACACGAAAATAAAAATAACCGGAAGGCCCATGAATCTAATTTCGAACGAAACTAAACAATTTAAATATTAAACAAATTAAAAGTCAACATAAAAGGGGATGTAGCTCAGATGGTAGAGCGCTCGCTTAGCATGCGAGAGGTACGGGGATCGATACCCCGCATCTCCATTTTATTTTTTACAAGTTTATTCTGTCAATTCAACATTATTATTAGACTTTTGTCTTCGACCGTATTATTTTGTAATATTAATGACGACATGTATGTATGGTACAACACTTCCCTAAGACTGTATCTATATGTTAAATCGCTACAATACAAAGCCTAATGATATGCATTTACCTTTAATTATTGAATTTTAATTATCACCTAAACTATATATACAACAAAAATGATTGATGATATTACAAGCAACACCAACTCTTGTTTATTTCATTCTCTATTTCCCACTTTCAAAATTAAATTGATTTCTGAATTAACTATTTCTCCCTCGCCTTAAACGACTTTTAATTAATCATTAGTGATTTGATTAACCTTCCTAATCAAATTAAATCTCCATCAATCTTTCATGATGTTATTCACTCTTATGACTTTATTAAACTCTAATTATTATTAAAATAAACTCTGTTAAATAAAAGTATGAACAGTAATTAAAAGTTTTTTTTTGTCTCTTGGACCATAAACGATTTCATTAGTTTGTTATAAATACATAAATTAAATATCGTCACTTTGTTAAACCTAGTTATCATTGGATACAAATGAAAAATGTTAAAAGTTAAATATATAAATTAAATTGAGATACAAATTAGGTTAACTAACTATTACAAATTGAATACATAAATTGAATATTAACACTAAATTCGAATTCAAATGTTCTTAGATACAAAAACAAAGAATTATAAGTGAAAAGCATCATGTCAATCTTGCTCTGAATGATTAAAAGTAATTAAGTACATATTTATTTAAGTTTATGAGTCATTTTAATGTTCATAAAATTGATCATTAATTTTACAATATCAACGAATTAATATTAGTTCTAACATCAATGAAATAATAGAAAATAATGTGTAATTCACGTTTAAAATAATCATAATTAATAAGCAAAAAAAAATGGCCAATCACATCAAACCCTAACCTACTTAACAACATCTTTATTAAATTAGCCAAAAAGATGAACAAAACACATCCTAGCACATGCCTTTACCTTCACTCCTACTCAATAAACTTTTTTTCTTAATTATTTTTTTCCCCAATAAAAACCAAGCACAACCTTTTTCCTTCTAATTCCAAAATCAGACACGTTTTCTCCACAAAATTACCAAAAATTGCCATTATGAGCTTCTTGATTCCTCCTAGTTACAGAAATGGAGGAAAAAAGATTCCTCTCTCTGTCATTGTTCTTGTTCTTTGTGGTCTCACGTTCTTCCTTCTCTTATACACCGAAAGAATCAGATTAATGTCTCCTTCTTCTTCTTCTACTACTTTCCTCAAGTTCAAATCTTGTCCAAGAAATGATCTTACCTCAGCAAAACCTCGTAAGAAGTAACACAAAACCCTAAAAACTCTGTTTCTTATGTCACAAGTAATCAAATATCTAATGAATTCTCCTTTTTTCTTGTTTGTACAGAAGAGAAAGTTGTAGAGAAGAAAGTTCAAACTGAGAAAACTCAAGAGGAGAAAGATAGAGAGAAGAGGGATAAGGAGAAGAGAGATAGAGAAGAAAGAGATAGAGAGGAGAGAGAAGCAGAGAAGATGGCGAAAATGGAAGTAGTTGATGATAGATTCGATTTTGATCCAGAGGAATGTAACATTGCAGCAGGGAAATGGGTTTACAATAAATCAATGACGCCACTCTACACTGATAAAACATGTCCGTACATTGATAGGCAATTTTCTTGCCTCAAAAATGAACGTCCGGACACTGATTATCTCCGGTGGGAATGGCAGCCTGATGACTGCACCATCCCAAGGTAATCAACAACAGATTAGGGTTTTGTTACTTAGATCACAAGATTAGGGTTTTAAGACATAATCTCTTTAATGTTTTTTTTTTGTCTTGAAATGGAAACAGATTCAATCCTAAGTTAACAATGAACAAACTTAGAGGAAAAAGACTACTTTTTGTTGGAGATTCACTACAAAGAAGTCAATGGGAATCATTCGTATGTTTAGTGGAATCAATTATACCCGAAGGACAGAAAATCCTCGAACACATCAGTCTAAAATACTTTATCTTTAGAGCAAAGGTAAGTTAACTTTTCACACAAGCAACCTCTTCTTAGGTCAAATATCATTGTACCTTGCATTACAAGCAATCTCTCAATTTTTTCACCCTTTTCTTGATTCGTAGAATTACAACGCGACAATCGAGTTTTACTGGGCACCTTACATAGTCGAATCAAACACCGATGTACCGGTGATTTTGGATTTGAAGAAACGGATAGTGAAAGTGGATTCAGTTGAAGATCGAGCTAAGTTTTGGGTAGGAGCTGATGTTCTTGTGTTCAATACTTATGTATGGTGGATGAGTGGACTTAAGATGAAATCTTTGTGGGGTTCGTTTGGTAATGGTGAAAAAGGTGCAGAGGCTTTAGATACAGCGGTTGCGTACCGGTTAGGGTTAAAAACTTGGGCTAATTGGGTTGACTCTACCGTTGACTCTAACAAAACTAAAGTGTTCTTCACTACAATGTCACCTACACATTCGAGGTATGCTTTCTTAGTTTCTTTATAACCTTATTTGCTACTTAATAGAGACCATGGTAAAAAAAAAAAAAATTAAGGTTTCATGATTTAGTTGAAAAAAATCTACAAATTTTTTTTGGCGAAAAAACTTCTCTTTTATTATTTGGCAAAAATAAAATTCTACAGTTCTACCTTTTATCCGACTAAATCAAACAATTTTGAATTAACCAAAAAACCCTCTATTTTTTTTTTTGCCAATAGAATTATTTATTAGCTTAATAAAACAATATCGTCAACCGTAGAATAAACGAAACAATGAGTTCTGTTAAAAAAAAAAGTCCATTTAAAGACGAATTTAAAGGGTTTAAAAGTTAAGTGTATAAAATATAAATAAATAATGTGGTTTTATGGTGGGGGTAATAGAAAACCATTAAACAAACATAAAGTTTTATTGGGGGCCAAAAATAAAATAGATGATTTTTTTTGTTATTTCTAATCTATTAGAGTTTTTTTTGGTTAATTCAAATATATAAAGTTCTTTGGGCTAAACATAGAAACTATACAACTTCTTTCACTGTAATCTCTTACTTATAGTATTTAAATTAAGCGTTTTTAATACTAAAAAACGGGCAGGAGTGCGGATTGGGGGAAACCAAACGGCCCGAAGTGTTTCAATGAGACGAAACCTATAAAAGATAAAAACTTTTGGAGCACAGGAAGTAACAAAGAGCTGATGAAAGTGGTTTCAAGCGTTATTAAGCACATGACTACGCACGTGACTGTTATTAACATTACGCAACTCTCAGAGTACAGGATTGATGCCCATACCTCGGTTTATACTGAGACAGGTGGCAAGTTGTTAACCGCTGAACAGAGAGCGGATCCTATGCAAAATGCTGATTGTATACATTGGTGTCTTCCTGGGTTACCTGACACGTGGAATCGGATCCTTATGGCTCATTTGTAAATAAACGCTAGGAAACCGAGGATAAAACGGGAATAAACCCATTACCTCTCTTTCACTTTTTTTCTTGTATTTTTTTCAATTCGATGTGATTGATGTTTTTCAATTTTCGTAATACAAAAGTTGATTGAACTAAATCCGGTTTAAAAACCGAAATTGAATTAGGATTCGGCATAAATATTGAATCGAATTGAATCAGTTCGGTTTGGTTTTGGTTCCGACGAAAAATACCTATTAGATTCTAAATTCGGGATTTATTAATATCGGATAGTAACCGGAATCAAACTATATATTGAGTATCTAAAAGTAATCATACTTTTTTTGGTATTTTTTCGAGTTTTAAGGTATTTTTTGGTCTTTTATATATTTTTTTTGGTTTTACGGATATTCTTTAGTTTTCGGCTATTTTTCGATTTTTCGAGTAATTTCCCAGTTTTTCAGATATTTTTATCAAATATTCAAACCCAAACTATATCCAAACCAAAATTTTCAAAAACCAAACGAATCTTATAATCACAAAACCGAAAAATAGATTAACCGAAAGTAACAAAGCAAAACTAAACGGATATCCAAACACCGAGTTTTAGATAAAACAAATAAACTAAACCAAAATTTAACAAAATAAGGCCATGTTGGGCTGGGCCTATGCAATTTGTAAACCGAGAAGAAGTGAAGGGTAAAATAGGAAATTAACAGGAGTATGTAGGGTTATGTTTGGTAGTTGAAATCTGAACCGTTGGATTTTATATCAGAGCTCTATGACCGTCAGATGGGAAACCTTTAGGTTAAAAACGCGAACAACTCATCGCCGTCACGAAGTTTTCCACTTCTATATAATAACAAAACTGATTAACGATAATTTCATAGTTTACGCGTGTTTCGTTGAATCTCGAAAACTCTCTTCTTTGTCTCTCAATTTGCATCAGGTTAGGGCATTGATTTTGTGGGATTTCTGATTTTGTTTTCTAATTTCTTGTGAAATCGTTTTCTTTGTATCGTTTTTTTGGTAAATTTAGGTTTAAAATTAGGAAATTTGAGTCTATATCTCCAGAAATGGTTATGATTTAGGGTAATTTTTGATGATAGGGTTTTCGTTGGATCTATTTTGATAGGAAAGAGCGGTTAATGGCGGTAGGAAATTTCTTTGGGAGAGTTTTATCGTACGTTGCAAACGAGCTCATAGTTAATGGTTTAGCTAACAGGTACTTTTTAGGGCTTTTTTTTGTCTTTGAGTTTTCATGGTTTTGTGTGTTATCTTTGTTAAGCTTCTTTCTCTGGCTGATTGGATTCTATAAGTTCCAAATCTGCTCGTTCATATCGAAGCAATATAGTCTCATCTTCAGCTGGTTTGCTACGTAATACCATACGCTGCAGCGTAGGAAGATTGAAACATTTGTTTACTCTTTTCATCTATATGGTTTTTTGAGCCTTTATCTTGTTTTTTTTGGGTTTTGCTTCCATAGCTACATTTAAATGAACTGCACTGTAAAATCTATCAGTGATTTTTGAGTAAATCAGGATCTAAATTGCAGATTTTACGATTTGCAAAACTCCTAGTGGGATCTTTGTCATTGTTTTTTGATTGAGTTAGTGGTTTTTTCAGTTTGTTCTGTGGTTTTTTGCCGGTGATGATTCTTCGTAGGCTTGTCCTGATCATATATATATGACGTTACTATCGAAGCTAAGACACTGAGGCTATTTGTGTATTTACATTCATTGAAATTTGTGTCTTAGATATCACTTATGCTCTTATGATTGCTTGTACTTGGCGCGTGTGTTATAGGATGTTCTTTTACCTAAAAGTTACCATTAATGGTGGTGTCTATATGATGTTTCTGTTTTTGGCAGCCATGCGTTCCAGAGATTTGCTGTGAGGACATCAAAGCAAATAGAAAACGTTTCTAAAATGGGTTTGTTTCGAATCATTATCTCTTTCATGTCCTTAGATTGTACACACTGATTAAACTGACATTGGATCGTACTTTACAGCTGCAGAAAACAAACAGAAAGTAGCTGAGAAAATGCAGGATCTTTCCAAGAACATTGAGGTACAGTTTTCACCTGTTTAGTTCTCTCCAGACAATACATTGTGGGGGAATTTTTAACACTTGTGTTTATACATTGCAGTCTTTTAAGAAACAGTGATGTGGTTTCTTGAAGAATCTTCCAAGGTTTTGTTTTTTTCTATGGGTCAAGCTCAATATATGGGAATTTCTATACTTATGTTTATAAAGCTATGAAGCACATGTGAATAAGTTCTAAGATCTCCTTCTCAATTAACTAACCAAAGTATACCAATTTTAATTCTTGAAGTTCCGGGCTGCTTTTGAATTCATGGAGTTATTAAGGACTTGATTGAAAAATAAACATAGTAATGTATGTCATCTATTTATCTGAGCAAATAAGATGGAGATGGACATGAAAACAAATCGAATAAAAGTAAAAACTCAATTTAAGATGAGTTTAATTTTTTTTAATGTTACAATTTAAAGGCTTGAGGGTATGATTGACATAAAAGTGAATTGAACATTTTAAAATTTTTTTACAAGTTCTTACAGTTTTGCACTTTTCTCTTTGTGTTTTGGGTTTTTGTATTAAGAAACTTCACCTTGGTATTCTAATGACGTAGGCGTCAATAGAAAGAAAAAAAATCATTTAATACTATAACAAAGTTAAGCTTTAACAGATTAAACAAATATTATATATAAAATCTTTTGAATAATACTAAAGTTTAAGAAGTAACGTGAAGAACTTTGTGAAACAGCATTGAAGTTATACACAGTTGAATCGTGGGTCAACTCTCTCATTTGTGGACGCCAGATAGGCTTTCTTTTATGCAATTTGTATAGATTCAATTTTGAGGAATTAACTAAAATGTTCTAATTCAAACATTTTTTGCAAATGTACTCTTTTTGTAGGGTTTACTAATTATATCATTGAGTGTATTGTTATGATATATTTACAAAAAATGTTTGAATGAAGAAAGTTTTTAAAAATCAATTATGCAAAATGCTCTAATTGAATACATTTTTCCAAATTTTTCATAAAGTGTGAGGTATACCACTTATAATATTAGGTATAATGTTAAGACATTTTTATAAAAAAAATGCATAATTAGGATATTTTTGCAAAAAAAACTTGAATGAGGGCATTTTTGTAATTCCCCCTTCAATTTTGTCAATTACTTTTTCTGTTACATACCCTATGTTAATATTTTATAAATAATTTCTTTCTACTATATTGGCTATAATATAAAATATGGTAAATTATTCGTAATTTTTTTTATATTAACAAAAGGTCCAGTTCATTGGGCAACATCGAAAGACATTTGAATATTAATCATATGATTATAGGCGGTATTACTTATATGGTTAAAATAATTATAAGAAACTTTTTAATAATACAGAAATCATAAACTTTTCAATAAAAGTAACATTTCTTTATACGTGGACACTTTTATATTGTAACAAATAAAATGCTTGATTCTATATGCATGAAGCTTCGTAATTAGAAGGTGGTAGCTGTTTTCTAGAAAATTAAATGAAAAAGAGACGAATCGGATTTTTAATTTAGTTCTTCACCAAATTTAATATTTATAATTAAACCTGTGTTTATTATATTAATAATTATATATTCATGAATGTATATATTAATCCTCTTTTTTATTACATAGTTAATACATTAGTTAATTTAATAAATCGCTGTAATTACAATATAAATGGTCTCGTCGTTTTCTGAGTAAGCAAAGCTTATTGCGATCTTCTCTTCTTTCGCCCATATTCGAAGCAGATACCAAAGCAGGAGGAAGAAGAAGAAGAAGACGCAAAGTACGAACTCTGCTTCTTCTTATTGGTTAGTGTGTGTGTGTGTGAGAGAGAGAGAGAGAGAGAGAGAGGACCTTTTGATTCTCTCTCTCGGATTATGGCGAAATCGGAGAATCCGGATATGGCGGCGGCGGCGACGGGAATGACTGAATCGAGAAAACAGACATCGATTCCACCGTATATGAAGGCAGTGTCGGGGTCACTAGGCGGTGTTGTCGAGGCTTGCTGTCTCCAACCGATTGACGTCATCAAGACGCGGCTACAGCTTGACCGTAGCGGCGTTTACAAGGGAATATCGCACTGTGGTACCACTGTGGTTCGTACAGAGGGAGTTCGTGCTCTATGGAAAGGATTAACGCCGTTTGCGACTCATCTCACGCTCAAATACACGCTTCGGATGGGATCTAATGCTATGTTTCAGACTGCGTTCAAGGATTCTGAAACTGGTAAACTCAGTAACCGTGGCCGTTTGCTCTCTGGATTTGGTGCTGGTGTCCTTGAAGCTCTCGCCATTGTTACGCCGTTTGAGGTTAGCGGCGATTTCTGCCCTTTCGCTTACTCTACGGCTCAAAACTCTCACGGAATAAATTCGCATCCAATATTTTATTTAGATTTAATACATTTTCTGATTTCATTGAGAATCAAACAATAATTTAATAATAGTAGTGGGTCAGATTTGGGATACTGGAAATTTCTAGATCAAATCTTTATTTGATCTTCTTGTCTTGCGTAAATGAATTGAGTTCAGATCTGGGAATAATTCTAGGTAATGCTATTGTATCTCTTTAACATGAATCTCGATTCTGAACTTCGAATTTCTGTAAGACGTACAATCATCATTGTTCATAGCTTAACTTCATCAATGGAATCATGTTCATAATGATCTTAGTCATTAAGTGTAGAAACATTTTTGTTTGATTTAAGAAACTGAAAACCCCCAATTTTGAATTAGATTCTCTAGGAAATGCTTGTTCCTATGCATGATATCTCATTGAAATTCTTGTTTCTGAGCTATCAAATGATCTGTTCTGATTCAAAAACATTGTTCAAGCTGTTCATAACTTAAATTCAAGAGTATCATCTGGTTGCAACATTTGTTGAGTTTCTGTTCTTGTTTACTTAATCTCCAGGTGGTAAAAATCAGACTCCAACAACAAAAAGGATTAAGCCCTGAGCTCTTTAAGTACAAAGGACCAATACATTGTGCTCGAACCATCGTTAGAGAAGAAGGCATATTCGGACTATGGTCAGGTGCAGCTCCAACCGTCATGCGTAACGGTACAAACCAAGCTGCAATGTTCACAGCAAAAAACGCTTTTGATATCCTCTTATGGAACAAACACGAAGGTGATGGTAAAGTGTTGCAGCCATGGCAGTCAATGATCTCAGGTTTCTTAGCTGGAACCGCAGGACCATTCTGCACAGGACCATTTGATGTGGTCAAAACAAGGTTAATGGCTCAAACCAGAGACAGTGAAGGTGGAGTGAAATATAAAGGAATGGTTCATGCCATAAGAACGATTTATGTAGAAGAAGGGTTAGTTGCTTTGTGGAGAGGACTGTTGCCGCGGCTTATGAGGATACCGCCGGGACAAGCCATTATGTGGGCCGTCGCCGATCAAGTCACCGGTCTTTATGAGAAGAAGTTTCTCAGGGATGCTACTTTATAGGTTTTTTATAGTGTGGTTCCCATACTTGTGGAAGATTTGGTTTAGGAGCTTGAGTTCTTATGGGGTTTTAAGATTAGTTTTGGTTTTGGTTTAAGATGGTATTGAGTATAAATTGATTTAGTTAACCGGTTGTTTTTGGTTCTTGTCCGGTTAATTTTTTTTTCTTTCTCCAAAACGTGATTCATGATAAGAAAATAAAATACATTTTTTTTTTCAGAATATATTAATTAATTTTTAACGTTTTTTTTTTGTTTTGAAGAAATTTAGAGTAGAATATGTTTTTGTTATTCAGCTAAATGTAATTGATGATTAGTATAAAACCACGTGTTATAGAATTATTTTGCTTTTTACACATGTGCTAGGCTTATTGGTTAAAGTAATTTGTTTTTTGTGGACAATTTTTGATAATATTTACTTTTTTTTTGTACAAAATTATTTCTATTTAAAACCCGAACAAAACTGATAAAAAAAAACTTTTGCTAAAAAAAAAAAGTAAAAATAAGGGAACTTGATCTCTACCACTTAAAATATGAACCCAAAAATATTGAAATTTTATTAAGTACAACCAAATTTTAATTTTATACTTATTAGTTTTAGGATAGAGAACCTGATCTCTAAATAAATTTTTGAAATAGTTAAATACAACGAATAATCAATAAATAAAAATTTTTTGTTATTGAAAATTGATCTTCAAGGCCCATTTGTTTCGTGGTTTGAACGTAAAGGCCCAAACATATTTCAATCGCATTCATCACTTCAAACGCAAACGCTGAAAATTTTACAGCATATAAACAAACCCAAACAAGACCTTATATACACTTTCTTCAAAAACCCTAATTTCCGCCGCCTTCTTCCTTCATCAAAACCACTCCTTTATATAAGACTCTGCTCAGTGAACTCCTCTTCTACCTTGGCGTTCTCTTCTTCGCAAACGCGTTTCTTCCAATTTATGTTGTTTGTTCATAAGTAATGAGAGATCGTCTCTCTTCATAGAGATCTTATTAGTTTTCAAAATCTCAAATCTCTGTTTTTTTTCTTTGATTTATTGTTGATCCTAATGAGGAGCACATAATAAAAAGCTATGGATCTGATATAAATCAAATCCATATGATGCTATATTGTCATAGTTACTCTGATGGGATACTTCTCTTGAAAAAACTACTCTTTTCAAAAATTGAATCTTTTAGTTTTGTTTTTTCTTAGGTTTGAGTCTAAATTTGAACACTATAAACTTGTTTTGCTTATTTCTTTGGTTAATTTTTGGTAATTTTGTAGTATAAAGGGCAACTTTGCCGAGTGAATCGAATACATCGATCTCTCTCTTTTTCCCTGTTGCCAAAATCAAGTATTGAAAATTGAGTGTGCAATTTGGTTGATTATTTTGATGCTATAATTGATCTTTGCCTCTCTTTTGCTACATTATCTTCCCAAGGATATCCGATTTTTCATTGTTGTTTTTGCTAAAGTTTTGAGATTTTAGGTGTAAACGTTTGTGAAAAATCTCTATTATTATGTATCCTAATCACTTTAATTATTTGTTTGGCTGGACATGAATTGCAATGTAATCATATAAGAAACTGGATTGAAAATGTAATAAGTAGAAGTTGCAAAGCAATTCTTTGCAATCTGTAAAGTACCAAATATATTTAATTAAAAAAATTAATTAACAGTTAAATATCAATTGAAAACTCAATAAAAAATAATCAAGAATTTCAATTCAAAGTACTAGAAATTAAGCAATGGTGAATTATCTAAATACTGAAACTAAGGCTGGGAAAAAAAAACCCAAATTGAACAAATCTGAATCAAATTGAAAATTGAGAAATGGTTGGGTTTGATTCTTGAAACTGTTTCGATTCAGTTTGGTTTTGAATTAAATCGAAATCATTAATAAATTGAATAAAATTGATTAGGTTAATATATTTTGTAATGTTTTAAAAATTTAAGATTGGATATTTAAAACAATTTTTTTTTGGATATCTAGATTTATTGGGTTTTAAATATCCAAAATATTTAATTAAAGCAATTGTTTTATAATTTCAAATTTTAAAATTATGTCATTTGACTAATACTTTTTACATTATAAATTGATATAGCAGGGAAAAAAAATTGATATAGCCGGGAAAAAAAATTGATATACATTGAATCAAAAAAATATAACAACTTAAATGAACCGAATTAAAAAAAAATGGTTTCTATTTGATTACATTTATTAAAATTCAAACCAAACCGAATAAACTTAAAATTGGACCAAATTAAATTAAATTGGACCAAACCGAATAAACTTAAAATTGGACCAAATTAAATTGAACTAATTAAATTTGATTTATAATTGGTTATATTTTTGGAAACCGAATAAACCAAGTCCTAAACAAAATCGAACCGGACAAACTAAAATAAACTATACTCCAACCGTAACTGAATGATGAATCATGGGAACTCATAACTTTGGGAGAAACGATCCAATACCAATTATTTTCAATCTATAAAACACTTAATATATTTAACTCAATTTTTGTTTATAAGCTCATATTTCTCTTTTTTGTTAACGCAAAATCCTCATTTTCTCTAAAACGTGAAAAAATTTATATCAATTTAAAATCAATTGAAGTGATAAAAAATATAATCTAATATTTTTATTTTCTTATACAAATATTTAGATTTTCCTTTTTTTAATGTAACATTATATTGATGATTTAACACTATAAAAATTAATTTCGTCAGATTTATATTGATCTTATAACAAAACCATATATTGATTTTATAAGAATTTTGTATCAATTAAAATTTCTAAACTTTAGATTGATATATATTAAAATTAACTTAGTAATTTAGAAAGATAGTAAGTTGATTAAATTTAAAATGTTAAAAATAGTTTTGAATTTATATTTTAAATATTTAGATATTGTATGCATTTTGAATAAAATGTTAAATATAATCTATATAAGTTTTGGTATGTAAAGTGTATTTGAAAAATCCAAAAAAAAATGAAAATTTGAGTAAGATTTAGTGAAAACTTACGTGCCACGTAAATCAAATAGATAAATACGAACATAGATAAATACGAACATAGATAATTACTAGTAATAAAAAGGAAATCTATATATTAAAAAAAAAATGGAAATCTATATATTGAAAAAAAAAGGAAATCTATATATTGAAAAAAAAGGAAATCTATATAATAAAAGGGAAAATAAATCAGTTTGCGAGGTTTTCATTGGATAAATATATTTTAATTATGTCAAAAAAAAAAAAAATATTTTAATTTATATTTAAAATAAAAAAATAAAACTCTATATATAGGGAGAGATTGTTCGTGAGTATCAAATTACTTTGCTTAAGGTGGAAACTGAAGACGCCATCGTTGTGATCTCTTCCTTCATCGTTTTTCTGAATCTCTACAAAAATCACATATTAGAAGTTTAGGCGAAGTGTTTATTCTGCAAATTCTTGCGTAAGGATGGTGTTCCTTTCGATCCCTAACGGAAAGACCCTATCGATTGATGTAAACCCTAGTTCTACCACTATCTCTGCCTTTGAATTGTTCGCTCACCAACGCACTCATGTTCCTCAACCTATTGTTCGATACTCTCTTCGTCTGCGATACTCTAGCCGAGATTTGGATTCGGATTCGGATTCGGTTCTATTGTCCGATCTAGGTATTGATCGTTTCTCTACATTGATTGTTCATGTTCCTATTTTGGGAGGTATGCAAGGGGCGGCGTCTCGCCTTGATTTTCTCAATTCAAAGCCTCCACTAAACTATGTCGCAGGTTTAGGTCGTGGAGCTACAGGATTCACTACTCGATCTGATATTGGTCCCGCTCGTGCTGCTCCAGGTCCTGGTCGTGGGGGTTGGAAGCCAAGTGAGGTGGGTGATGATGAAGAGAAAGGATACGATGAGAATCAGAAGTTTGATGAGTTTGAAGGGAATGATGCGGGATTGCTCTCTAATGCTGAGTACAATGAGGCTGACAAAGAGGCTGATGCCATTGATAAGAGAATGGCTTCAAGGAGAAAAGACAGGAGAGAAGCGAATCTAAAAGAAGAGACTGAGAAATACAGAGCTTCGAACCCTAAAATTACCGAGCAGTTTGCGGATTTGAAGAGAAAGTTGTACACTGTGTCTACCGATGAATGGGACAGTATTCCAGAGATTGGGGATTACTCGTCGCGGAACAAGAAGAAGAAGTTTGAGAGCTTTGTGCCTATTCCTTATACGCTTTTGGTGGCAAGGCAGGAAAAAGGTCTCGTAACAGCCTTAGACCTGAACTTAGGCCTGAAGAGCAGAGCCGTTGGTGGGTTGGAGACGCCATGGCCACAAACGCCTGTAACAGACTTGACTGCCGTTGGTGAAGGAAGAGGTACTGTGTTGTCTCTTAAGCTTGATAGATTATCCGATTCAGTTTCGGGGCAAACTGTTGTGGACCCTAAAGGGTATTTAACTGACCTGAAGAGTATGAAAATCACCAGGGACGCAGAAATTGCCGATCTCAAGAGAACTAGATTGTTATATAAGAGTATAACCAAGTCGAATCCCAAGAATCCCCATGGCTGGATTGCTGCCGCTAGACTTGAGGAGATGGCTGGGGAGATAAAAGAAGCTAGACTTCAGATTCAGAAGGGCTGTGATGAGTGCCCTAAAAATGAGGATGTTTGGGTTGAAGCTTGTAGGTTGGCCAATCCAGACGACGCCAAGGCAGTGATTGCAAGGGGAGCTAAGATAATACCCAATTCAGTGAAGCTATGGTTGGAAGCTGCAAAGCTGGAGCGTGATGAGAAGAACAAGAGTAGGGTCTTGAGAAAGGGGCTGGAGCATATTCCCGAGTCGGTAAGGCTATGGAAGGCTGTTGTTGAGTTGGCTAATGAGGAAGATGCAAGGATCTTACTTCACAGGGCTGTGGAGTGCTGCCCTTTGCATCTAGAGCTCTGGGTGGCTCTTGCGAGGCTGGAAACATATGAAAATTCGAAGGAGGTATTGTATAGAGCGAGAGAGAAACTCCCTAAGGAGTCAGCAATTTGGATCACCGCTGCTAAGCTCGAAGAAGCTAATGGAAACACTGCAATGGTGGGAAAGGTTATTGACAGGAGTATAAAAAACTTGCAACGAGAAGGTGTTGTCATTGACCGGGAAAAGTGGATGGAGGATGCTGAAGCCTGTGAGAGATGTGGTTTTGTTGCAACGTGCCAGGCGATTATTAAGAACACCATTGGTGTTGGTGTAGATGAAGAGGATAGAAAAAGAACATGGGTTGCTGATGCAGAGGAGTGCAAGAAAAGAGGTTCCATTGAAACTGCAAGAGCAATATATGCCCATGCTCTTACAGTTTTCTTGACTAAGAAAAGTATCTGGCTTAAAGCAGCGCAGCTTGAGAAGAGCCACGGAAGTAGAGAGTCTCTTGATGCCTTGTTACGTAAAGCTGTTACATATGTCCCTCAGGCTGAGGTTCTCTGGCTCATGGGTGCAAAGGAGAAGTGGCTTGCCGGAGATGTTCCAGCTGCCCGTGCTATTCTACAAGAAGCTTATGCTGCCATTCCCTACTCCGAGGAAATCTGGCTTGCTGCTTTCAAGCTCGAGTTTGAGAACAAGGAACCAGAAAGAGCGAGGATGCTTCTCGCAAAGGCAAGAGAAAGAGGAGGAACTGAAAGAGTCTGGATGAAATCAGCCATTGTTGAGCGAGAACTGGGTAACGTAGAGGAAGAGAGAAGATTGCTTGACGAAGGCTTAAAGCAATTCCCATCATTCTTCAAGCTTTGGTTAATGTTTGGGCAGCTAGAGGAACGGTTTAAGCATCTGCAACAGGCTAAGAAAGCTTATGAATCTGGTTTGAAACACTGTCCAAACTGCATACCACTGTGGCTCTCACTTGCTACTCTTGAAGAGAAAATGAATGGACTAAACAAAGCTCGAGCAATTCTCACCATGGCTAGGAAAAAGAATCCTCAAGCAGCTGAGCTATGGCTAGCTTCAGTCCGTGCTGAAATCAGACACGACAACGAAAGAGAAGCAGAGCATTTAATGTCAAAGGCCCTACAAGAGTGTCCAAACAGTGGCATTCTCTGGGCTGCTGACATCGAAATGGCGCCACGTCCTCGTCGCAAAACCAAGAGTAGGGATGCGTTAAAGAAATGTGATCACGACCCACATGTGAAAGCAGCGGTGGCTAAGCTATTTTTGCAAGACTCGAAGGTGGATAAAGCTAGATCATGGTTTAAACAGGCAGTGACTCTAGCTCCAAATATTGGCGATTTCTGGGCATTGTATTATAAATTTGAACTGCAACATGGATCTGACGAGACCCAGAAGGAAGTTGTCGCCAAATGTGTAGCTTCTGAGCCGAAACACGGTGAAAAATGGCAAGTCATTGCCAAAGCCGTGGAGAATGCACACCAACCTGTTGAAGTTATCTTGAAGAGAGTTGTCATTGCAATGAGCAAGGAAGAGAATGCTGTCACGGAGACCAACAAAATTTAAGTCTTTTACCTTCGTTTCTTATTTTAGTTACTGTTTTTCTCTTTGCAGGCCAGACAATGGTTTAAACTGGCTGTGACTTAGGATAATATAATAGGGTTTTCGTTGTATCTATTTTGATAGGGAAGAGCGATAATGGCGGGAGGAAACTTCTCTGGGAGAGTTTTATCGTACCTTGCAAACGAGCTCATAGTTAATGGTTTAGCTAACAGGTACTTTTAAAGTTTTTTTCTGTCTTTGAGCTTTCATGTTCTAATGTGATCTTTGTTGGTCTGCTGCTTAAATTAACATTCACTGCCAGCGTAGAAAGATTCAGAGATTTTGTTTACTCTTTTGAGTTAAATGGTTTTATGAGTTTCTACCTTGTTTTCTTGTTTCGCTTCTATTGATACCTGTTAATGAATTCTACTGTAGAACACCATATGTTGTTTTGAGTAACTCAGGATCTAACTGTAAAATTGTGTGATTTGCAAATTCTAGTGAGATCTTATGTGAAACCTTGTCATTGTTTAGATGGAGCTAGTTGTTTTTTCAGTTGTTTTCTGCCTGTGATGACTCTTCGTAGGCTTGTCCTGATCATAAATATGGCGGAACTTTCGAATGTAAGAGATTGAAGCTGTTATAGTATCACTTACGCTCTCATGATTGGTTGCAATTGATGCGTGTGTTATAAGATGTTCCTGTACCTAAAAGTAACCATTAATGGTGGTGTCTATAAGATGTTTCTGTTTTTGGCAGCCATGAGGACATCAAAGAAATTAAAAAACGTCTCCGAAATGGGTTTGTTTCGAATCTTTAGTCTCTTTCAAGTCTTTAGGATGATCTGTTGGCTGAAAAATTGATAGGTTTGGTAATGAAATTTGCAAAGGAATGATATCAGAAACTGTAAGGGAAAATTAAGAAGTTGCTGCGAGCCACTGAAACTTGAGTTGATAGGAGGTTTGATATTTACAGCTTCTGTAAAAAGCTTAAGTAGGATCTGTTATTTACATTATCTTCATATAGTCCTAAGCTTTTGTTTTATATATGTCTGTTTTTTCATTGCTTTTTTGGTAATGTTTTGAGATTTTAGGTGTAAACATTTGTGAAATAAAAGAGTCAGTTTTCATGGTAATGAGTTGCAAAGCAATGAAAGAAGAAACTGGAGAGGAAATAAAGAGTTTTCACGTATGGTTAAAATCAAACTCAATCAAATGAATCTAAACGTTTTTTTTCTCAAAAACGTTGACACAATAATTCTTCAAATCTATTAACAATTAATTGAAACTCAATTAAATTAATAAAAAAAATATCATTGATACATATTCATTTTTTTCCTTTTTCTTATTAAAAAATCTAAATTTCCTTCTTTTTTTTATTTTAACTTTATTTCCTTAATTTTCTCGGAGTTTTTTTTTTTTCGCGAATTTTCTCGGAGTTTATTTCTTGTTTTAATGATATAACACTATTAACTTGAGAAAATAAAAATTGAAAAGAGAAGAAAGGAAAAGGAAGAAAGAAAAAAAAACTAAAGAAAAAAAAAACACTATTATTTTAAATTTTGATTTAATTTAAAATTAACTCTTAATATATGTATCCCGGTAAGGATAAGTTGTGGTCTGGATCACCCGGTAAGCAACCCGGGACTGGGTCATCTGGTAAACCAAACCGGGTCTGGATCACCCGGTAAACTAAACCGGGTCTGGTCTCCGACTACATAGTCAGTAAAATGAAGACTGAAGACGCCGCCATCATCGTTGTCGGTTTCGTTCATCGTTTTTTCTGAATCTCTAGAAAAATCTCTTAGTAAAAGCTTAGGTGAAGTGTTTATTCTCTTTGATCTAGAGTTTAGCGTAAAGATGGTGTTTCTTTCGATTCCCAACGGGAAAACTCTATCGATTGATGTAAACCCTAGTTCTACCACCATTTCCGCCTTCGAATTATTGGCTAACCAAAGCAGTCATGTTCCTCAACCTATTGTTCGATACTCCCTTCGTTTGCGATACCCTAGCCGAGATTTGGATTCGAGTTCGGTCTTTTTGTCCGATTTAGGTATTGGTCGTTTCTCCACAGTGATTGTTCATGTCCCTCTTTTGGGAGGAATGCAAGGAGCGGCTCCGCCGAAGCCTCGCCTTGATTTTCTCAATTCGAAGCCTCCATCAAATTATGTCGCGGGTTTGGGGCGTGGAGCTACAGGATTTACTACTCGGTCTGATATTGGTCCTGCTCGTGCAGCTCCGGATCTGCCTGACCGATCTGCTGCGGCGACGGCGGCTGCTCCAGGTGTTGGTCGTGGAGGAGGGAAGCCAAGTGAGGGCGATGATGATGAAGAAGCTGAAGAGAAAGGGTACGATGAGAATCAGAAGTTTGATGAGTTTGAAGGGAACGATGCGGGATTGTTTTCTAATGCTGAGTACGATGAGGATGACAAGGAGGCTGATGCCATTTGGGAAGACATTGATAGGAGAATGGATTCGAGGAGGAAAGATAGGAGAGAAGCGAAACTAAAGGAAGAAATTGAGAAATACAGAGCTTCGAACCCTAAAATTACTGAGCAGTTTGCAGATTTGAAGAGAAAGTTGTACACTGTGTCTGCAGCTGAATGGGACAGTATTCCAGAGATTGGAGATTACTCGTCACGGAACAAGAAGAAGAAGTTTGAGAGCTTTGTGCCTATTCCTGATACGCTTTTGGAGAAGGCAAGGCAGGAAAAAGAGCTCGTTACAGCCTTAGACCCGAAGAGCAGAGCCGTTGGTGGGTCAGAGACGCCATGGTCACAAACGCCTGTGACAGACTTGACTGCAGTTGGTGAAGGAAGAGGTACTGTGTTGTCTCTTAAGCTTGATAGATTATCCGATTCAGTTTCCGGGCAGACTGTTGTGGACCCTAAAGGCTATTTAACTGATTTGAAGAGTATGAAAATCACCAGTGATGCAGAAATTTCTGATCTTAAGAGAGCTAGATTGTTATTAAAGAGTATAACCCAATCAAATCCCAAGAATCCACATGGCTGGATTGCTGCTGCTAGACTTGAGGAGATGGCTGGGAAGATAAAAGAAGCTAGACTTCAGATTCAGAAGGGCTGTGATGAGTGCCCTAAAAATGAAGATGTTTGGGTTGAAGCTTGTAGGTTGGCCAATCCAGACGACGCCAAGGCAGTGATTGCAAGGGGAGCTAAGATAATACCCAATTCAGTGAAGCTATGGTTGGAGGCAGCAAAGCTAGAGCGTGATGAGAAGAACAAGAGTAGGGTATTGAGAAAGGGACTGGAGCATATCCCCGACTCAGTAAGGCTATGGAAGGCTGTTGTTGAGTTGGCTAATGAAGAAGATGCAAGGATTTTGCTTCACAGGGCTGTGGAGTGTTGCCCTTTGCATATAGAGCTCTGGATGGCGCTTGCCAGGTTGGAAACATATGACAATTCAAAGAAGGTATTGAATAGAGCGAGAGAGAAACTCCCTAAGGAGCCAGCGATTTGGATCACTGCTGCTAAGCTAGAAGAAGCTAACGGAAACACTGCTATGGTGGAAAAGATTATTGACAGGGGTATAAAAACCTTGCAGAGAGAAGGTGTTGTTATTGACCGGGAAAAGTGGATGGAAGAGGCTGAGGCCTCTGAGAGATCTGGCTCTGTCGCAACTTGCCAGGCGATTATTAAGAACACCATTGGCGTTGGTGTAGATGAAGAGGATAGAAAAAGAACTTGGGTTGCTGATGCTGAGGAGTGCAAGAAAAGAGGTTCCATTGAAACTGCAAGAGCAATATACGCCCATGCTCTTACAGTGTTCTTGACTAAGAAAAGTATCTGGCTTAAAGCGGCACAGCTTGAGAAGAGTCACGGAAGTAGAGAGTCTCTTGATGCCTTGTTACGTAAAGCTGTTACATACGTCCCTCAGGCTGAGGTTCTCTGGCTCATGGGTGCAAAGGAAAAGTGGCTTGCCGGAGATGTTCCAGCTGCCCGTGCTATTCTACAAGAAGCTTATGCTGCAATTCCCAACTCGGAGGAAATCTGGCTTGCTGCTTTCAAGCTGGAGTTTGAGAACAAGGAGCCAGAAAGAGCAAGGATGCTTCTCGCAAAGGCAAGAGAAAGAGGAGGAACTGAGAGAGTCTGGATGAAATCAGCCATTGTTGAGCGAGAACTGGGTAACGCAGAGGAAGAGAGAAGATTGCTTGACGAAGGCTTAAAGCAATTCCCATCCTTCTTCAAGCTTTGGTTAATGATTGGGCAGCTAGAGGAACGGTTCAAGCATCTGGAACAGGCTAAGAAAGCTTATGAATCTGGTTTAAAACACTGTCCACACTGCATACCACTTTGGCTCTCACTGGCTACTCTTGAAGAGAAAATGAATGGATTAAACAAAGCTCGAGCAATTCTCACCATGGCTAGGAAAAAGAATCCTCAAGCAGCTGAGCTATGGTTAGCTGCTATCCGTGCTGAACTCAGACACGACAACAAAAGAGAAGCAGAACATTTAATGTCCAAAGCCTTACAAGAGTGTCCAAACAGTGGTATCCTCTGGGCTGCTGACATCGAAATGGCGCCACGTCCTCGCCGCAAAACCAAGAGTATGGATGCGTTAAAGAAATGTGATCACGACCCACATGTGATTGCAGCTGTGGCTAAGCTATTTTGGCAAGACTCGAAGGTAGATAAAGCGAGATCATGGTTTAAACGAGCAGTGACTCTAGCTCCAAGTATTGGCGATTTCTGGGCGTTGTATTACAAATTTGAATTGCAACATGGCTCTGATGAGACGCAGAAGGAAGTTGTGGCTAAGTGTATAGCGTCTGAGCCGAAACATGGTGAAAAATGGCAAGTCATTGCCAAAGCCGTGGAGAATGCACACCAACCTGTGGAGGTAATCTTGAAGAGAGTTGTTATTGCACTGAGCAAAGAAGAGAATGCTGTTACGGAAACTAATAAACTGTAAGTCTCGTAAGCTATGTGTCTTGCATTGGTTAGTTACTGTTTTGTCTCTGCAGGCTAAGTTTTGCGGTTTTTATGTTTACATATGTGTTGTTTATTTGCCTGTAGTTGAACCTTCTGTTTGGGAAATAGGGTTTCATTTGAAGTAAGCCCACCAAATTCTAAGGCCTGGTTTTTATTATTCCTGAGGTTTCAATTTCAACGTATTTTACGCGGTAATATAATACTGTAATTTATTTTAAAAATATATATAATCTGTATTATAGTTTTTAGTATAAAATGAATTAAGGAATATAATGAAATTTTTGTAAATAATAAACATAATAAATTTTAATGGTTTTTAATACATATAAAATTATATCATACTATAAAATTTCGTATAAATGAGTATTAAAATATAAAATGAAATTATAAAATTACAAGTATGATACAAAAGTAATTATTTTCGAAGTTGTTTTAGGTACGGTCAACCAAAGTGGTGAGAATCTTTTTGTTTTGTCTTTTTTTTTTTTATCGAAGGTCTTCAAATGGACTGTTTTGTATTAATTTATTTAATAAAAAATTTCTATTGAATAAATTTCATTTTAATGTTATAATAAAATGTATTTTAATAATTATAAAATTCACATTAAAGAACCCCTTACGACAGAACAATGGGGAAAGTTTTTTTTTTTCTTAAGAAATGTGTGCAAGGGGAACTGTGTTAAGCGTGGTGCCACGTGTCAGCATGTTGAGAGGAGGAGTCTACGTTTTATATTTTGCCACGTGGTTGATCTGTAGAAGAATATTCGTCCCAGCGTTTTTGAAGAATCAGCTGCGTAAGCAGTCAACAATCGACAGAACATAGATCAACCTTAAAGTAGAACCATGCTCATGCAATGTCGGATTTGATTTTACTTACAGCCACGTCAGATATTAAATATTTATGTACAATTAATTATTAATCATCTACCAATCGCTTTTTAAATATTACTTATAATTGTTTCATAAATATATTTTCGAATATTTTAGAATTGATATATAAATATAAATATAAAT
>KE153028.1:39372-55779 GCA_000411095.1 Aethionema arabicum
TAAACAAATATTTGAGTAATTAGTTGCATTTTTCAATTAGTATATTCTAAATACAAATGGGATCACGTCTTCTTGTCATTGAAACCTTTAACACGTAAGTAGTAATATTAATAATTAATACTAATATATCTTTTTTCCCAAAAAATATAATTCATTTATATTTTAGTCCTAAACCTTTACATATAATTTTTTTTTGATAAAAATAGAATTTAACACGTGAGTATCTAAATTATACGCTATGCTTATAATACATTTTTCATCTATAATTCGAAATAGTACAAGCTTACCCTTCTTCAAGTATTGTTTACAAATAATAAGAATAATTATATGCTGTTTTTAGGTGTCAACATGTGCGTTAATCGTAAGTTGTAACCCATGGAAAATTAGTTTAAAGATGTTTTTAAAATGTTTATTACATACGGAAAATAAATATTTTCATATTATGCTCTATTTAAATATGTTAAATGTATCTTCTGATGTTTTTTTGTAAGGAAAAAAATATGAACACGAGACTAAATAAGTGTTAACAATTTATGTACGTACATAAAATAAAATACTCCGATTGATTATAGATAATAGATGCACTATAAAACAATGATATATTAAAAAATATTAACATAAGCATTGCAGTAAAAAATTTGTAAACAATGTAGTACTATTTTAAAATTGATGAATCTCTTATATCAAGAAATTTAAGATATTATGACTTACGACAAAAAGAAAGAAGATATTATGAATCAACGAATCAATGCACAAAGTTTAAAATATTAATATTTAATTAACAACTTACAAAAAAATAAATTAAAATAATTTGATAAATTAAAGAATAACAAACGGCGGTATGTAAAATTATGGTCGAAACCACGACCACGCCTCAGATTCAGGGGCGTGTACCACACGCGTCTCTTAATTACCCAAATTATTAAATCAAAATGCCCTTATAATCATACTTATTTACGCTTTTACCACAAGGAAACACTAGCACAAGTCATTAGATTCCATAACCGCCCCTTGTAATTCTCACATTAACATTATATAAAGCAATTTCCAACTTCGTTTTATTCACCACTCGCAAGAAGAAAAGCGATTAAGATATTTCATAATTCGCCCCAAAGAAGTTTAATTTTGCAATTTCAACCCCTTTTAACTTTTTTCAACTCTCCATGGACACTAAAATAGGATCAATAGACACGTGTACACCAACAAATGGTGACGTTGGTGGTCTACCAAACGGCGTCGTTCAAACCATCCAAGACGATCATATTCACTCCACTGCCATGGCCGTTGGATCATCTGAAGCGACTCTAGGTCGTCACTTAGCTCGCCGTCTTGTTGAAATCGGTGTCAATGACGTTTTCTCTGTTCCTGGTGATTTCAATCTTACGCTGCTTGATCATCTCATCGCTGAACCAGAGCTTAATCTCATTGGGTGTTGTAACGAGCTTAATGCTGGTTACGCTGCCGATGGATACGCTCGAAGACGTGGCGTCGGTGCTTGCGTCGTTACTTTCACAGTCGGTGGACTCAGTGTTTTGAATGCGATTGCTGGTGCGTATAGTGAGAATCTGCCTGTGATTTGTATCGTTGGAGGTCCTAATTCCAACGATTATGGTACTAATCGGATTCTTCATCACACCATTGGGTTACCTGATTTCTCCCAAGAGCTTAGGTGCTTCCAGACTGTGACTTGTTATCAGGTAAAATTTGAAATCCCTAATTCAAAATCAGTGAAATCCGATCTCGATCGTCACTACACTACTGCTATCTAATCATTATGATAATCTACATTTTCTACGACATTGGAATCTGATGGATTCGCGTCGAATTTTGAGTAATTTTTTGTGTATTTCTGTTCAGGCTGTGGTGAATAATTTGGAGGATGCTCATGAACAGATCGATCGGGCTATATCGACGGCTCTGAAAGAAAGCAAACCTGTGTATATCAGCGTAAGCTGCAACTTATCAGCGATACCATATCCTTCCTTTAGCCGTGATCCAGTCCCGTTCTCTTTCTCTGCGAAGTAATTGATCCTTACGTTTCTTATAAATAAAATCATAGAATCAGCGTTTCTTTTGAATGAATTCGTTTATAATTATGGCATGTGGTTATCCATCGTTGTAGATTGAGCAATGAGATGGGTTTAGAAGCAGCAGTGGAAGCAACTCTAGCTTTTCTAAACAAGGCGGTGAAACCAGTCATGGTTGGAGGCACCAAATTGCGTGTAGCCAAAGCCACTGATGCTTTTGTTGAGCTAGCTGATGCTGCTGGTTACGCCTTGGCGGTGATGCCCTCTGCTAAAGGACTTGTCCCTGAGGAGCACCCTCATTTCATTGGGACTTATTGGGGAGCTGTAAGCACTCCTTACTGTGCTGAAATTGTTGAGTCTGCAGATGCATATATTTTTGCAGGTCCTATCTTCAATGATTACAGCTCTGTTGGTTACTCACTTCTTCTCAAGAAGGAAAAAGCAGTCATTGTGCAACCTGACCGTGTCACTGTAGCCAATGGTCAAACATTTGGCTGCGTAATGATGAGTGATTTCTTCAGTGAGTTAGCCAAGAGAGTGAAACGTAACGAGACAGCATATGAGAATTACCACAGGATCTTTGTCCCGGAAGGTAAACCAAAAAGTGAACCGAGAGAGCCGTTGAGAGTCAACACAATGTTCAAACACATTCAAACAATGTTGTCTAATGAAACCTCTGTACTTGCTGAAACCGGTGATTCTTGGTTCAATTGCCAGAAACTGAAACTACCTAAAGGATGTGGGTACGTATACAAAACACCATTAAACATCACCATTGATTTACCATTTTTTTGCGATGTAACAAAATTGAATCTTTAATCTTGTTGCAGGTACGAGTTCCAGATGCAATACGGATCAATCGGTTGGTCAGTAGGTGCTACTCTAGGATACGCACAAGCATCACCTGAGAAACGAGTGTTAGCTTTCATCGGAGACGGGAGTTTCCAAGTGACAGCACAAGACATATCAACGATGCTACGACAAGGGCAAAAAACAATCATTTTCCTGATAAACAACGGTGGCTACACCATCGAGGTTGAGATCCATGACGGTCCATATAACGTAATCAAGAACTGGAACTACACAGGTCTCGTCGACGCCATTCATAACGGCGAAGGCAATTGCTGGACCTCCAAGGTATATATATATATATATATACACAACATCAAAAACCAATATAAGCTTAAGTCCTAATGTATAATTTATCTGTTTTGATGATGTATGTTGCAGGTGACATGTGAGGAGGAGTTAGTGGAGGCGATAAAGACAGCGACAGAGGAGAAGAAAGATTGTCTTTGTTTTATTGAAGTGATAGTTCACAAAGATGATACAAGCAAAGAGCTGCTCGAGTGGGGTTCACGCGTCTCAGCTGCGAATAGTCGTCACCCAAATCCACAGTAAAAAAAGAGTTAGCAACTAAACGACATCGTTTTCTTGTAATCTTTTTTATTTATTTATTTCTTTCCGTTATTTTTTTTCCCCCTGCTTTTGGTTCCACATGTGTTTGGATCCTCCATATCCTTTCTCTTTCTCGTTTGTCGTATAATAAAAGTTGCTCTTCAGTTATATGAACTCAATACTTGATTTTAGAAATTGGTGAGAATTTTATTTATCATACATTTTTTTTAATGAATACTCTTATCTCATAAATTTTTAGAGATAATCGTGGAATAGAGATAATTTTTACTCCTTCAGGCAAATTTTTACTCTTTCAGGTAAATTTTTAGAGATAATTTTCACCCGTTTGAGCTTGTTCTGTCATCCAAGCTTCTAGGGACAAGAGTTATATCCCTCAGGCAGGTTCTCAATGACAATTTTCCTACTTTTAATCCTACATGGTTACTTTAGATATTTCGGGCAAGTTAATACAATTTCCCGTTTTTGATTCTTTAAGGCTACTTAAGATCCCCCAAGCCAATTCCCAGTGACACTTTTTTCCCCCACTTTTGATTTTGATCCTTCGGGCAGATTTAACCACAGGCAGGTTTCATTGACAATTTTCCTACTTTTAATCCCACAAAGCTACTTTAGATCCTTCGGGCAAGTTTCTAACTTCAATTTCCCGTTTTTGATTCCTTAAAGCTACTTGAGATCCTCCAAGACAGTTTTCCCCCACTTTTGATTTTGATCCTTCATGCAGATTTAACCACTCAAGCTACTATTGTAGATCCCTCGAGGCTACTAATTTAGATCCTTAGCTTAAGTTCCCATGGAAAATTTTTCTATTATTGATCCTCAAGTCTACTTTAGATCCCACAAGGCAAATTTTCAAAGACAAATTTTCCCACTTTTGATCTTTCAAGGCAAGTTTTCAAAGCCAAATTTTCCCACTTTTGATCCTTCAAGGCAAGTTTTCAAAGCCAACTTTTCCCACTTTTGATCCCTTAAAAGGTGGCTATTTTAGATCAGACAAGTTTTCAAAGCCAATTTTTTCTCATTTTTGATATGCTACTTTAGAGATCCCTCAAGACAAGCAAGTTCTCTTCAAGGCTACTTTAGATCCCTCAAGGCAAGTTTTCCAAGCCAATTTTTTCCCATTTTTGATCTCTCATACTTTAGATCAAGTTTTTCAAAGCCATTTTTTTCCCCACTTTTTGATTCCTCAATTTTTTCCCCATTTTTTATCCCTCAAGGCTACTTTAGATCCATTGAGGCAAGTTTTCAAAACCAATTTTTTCCCTTTTTTTTTATCCCTCACGACTGCTTTAGATCCCTCGAGGCAAGTTTCAAAGTCAATTTTTTCCCCACTTTTGATCCCTCAAGCCAAGTTTTTCCTATTTTTGATCCCTCATATTTTAGATCCCTCAAGGTATGTTTTTCAAAGCCAAATTTTCCCCACTTTTGATCCTTCAAGGCTACTTTAGATCCCTTAAGGCAAGTTTTTCCACTTCTCTTCCCATTTTTTATCACTCAAGGCTACTTAGATCTCTCAATAAAATTCTCAGAGACCAATTTCCCATTTCTAATCCCGTTCCTAGGGACAATTTTTGCCGTTCTGATCCCTCAGCTACGTTAGATTTCTCCAGCAAGTTTGGTCTGCCTTTGAACCCAAAGAGAATTGGGTTTCATAGCCAATTTTCCAATCAAAGCAAAAAAAATTGCTTTTTCAAAGCCTCAGGTATCATCATCATTGGCAATGAAATATTTTCAAGAATAGATTTCGCCCTTTAAACCCCTCAAGCAACTTTGATATCTCTCAGGAACATTCCACCTTTTAATCGCTCATACTATTTAAGATCTCTATTACTAGAGACGACTTTGCTACTTTTAATCCCTGTAGTGCTACTTTGATCCCTCTGTGCAAGTCCTCATGGACTTAATCAGACTACAATTAGAATATTCCTCTTTTTAAGACTACATTTGTTCCCACGGGACAAGTTTGCAACTTATGATCCTTCAAACGACAATCATTCCCTTTCTCACACTACATTTGTTCCCTCGAGACAAGTTTCCAACTGATGATCCTTTAAGAATTCGGTTCCGTCAAATTCAAATCCCTAAAAAGAGACTTGATCAGACTACAATTAAGATCCTTTCCGACAATTTTCCTTTTTAAGGCTACATGTGATCCCACGGGACAAGTTTCCAACTAATGATCCTTCAAGCAATTCGGGTCTGTCCAATTCAAATCTCTAAAATAGGGAGAATTGGTTTTCAAAGCCTCAGGTTACATGGCAATGAAAATTTTGAGTTACTAATTTTTCTTTGCAACTTTTGATCCTTCAAAGTTATTTTAGAACCCTCAAGACAAGCTACTTTAGATCCCCTCAAGGCAAGTTTTTCAAAGCCAACTTTCCCCTTTATTGATCCCTTCGGACTCCTTTAGACCCCTCAAGCAACCAAGTTTTGATCCGTCATACTTCAGATACCTCAAAGCCAATTTTTTTCCCACTTGTGATCCTTCAAAGCCATTTTTTCCCCACTTTTGAGATCTCTCAAAGCAAGTTTTTCAAAGCCAATTTTTTCCCCTTTTCATACTTTAGATCCATCAAGGCAAGTTTTTGCCGATTTTTCCCATTTTTGATCCCACAAAAGGCTACTTTAGATCCCTCAAGGCAAGTTTTCAAAGCTAATTTTTTCCCATTTCTGATCGGTCATACTTTAGATCCAAGCCAATTTTTTCCCCACTTTTGATCCCTACATTTGATCCCACGGGACAAGTTTCCAGCTGATGATCCTATAAGCAATTCGGTTCCATCAAATTCAAATTCCTAGAAAGGGACTTAATCAGCAACAATTAGTTCCCTCAAGCAAGTTTCCGACAATATTTCCCTTGAAAAGGCTACATTTGATCCCACTGGCAACTTATGATCCTTGAAGCAAGATTCAATCGACAATTCCTCCCTTTCAGACTACATTTGCTCCCTTGGGAAAAGTTTCCAACTGATGATCCCCTTTAAGAATTCGGTTCCGTCAAATTTAAATCCCTAAAAAGGGATTTGATCAGACTACAATTAAGACCCTTTCCCACAATATTTCCCTTTTTAAAGCTACATTTGATCCCACGGGACAAGTTTGCAACTTATGATCTTTCCAACAATTCGGTCCCGTCCAATTCAAATCCCTAAGATAGGGAGAACTGGTTTTCAAAGCCTCAGGTTACATCATTGGCAATGAAAATTTTGAGTTATTAAGAGCATATTCTTAACTAGAAGGGCATCTAACACAAGTTTTCTTTGCAACTTTTGATCCTTCAAGGTTATTTTAGATCCTTCAAGACAAGTCTTCAAAGCCAATTGTTTCCCGATTTTGTCCTTCATGGCTACTTTAGATCCCTCAAGGCAAGTTTTTCAAAGCCAACTTTTCCCAGTTTTGATCCCTTTAGACCCCTCAAGCAACCAAGTTTTGATCCGTCATACTTAGATCCCTCAAAGCCAATTTTTCCCCCACTTTTGGTCTTTCAAAGCCAATTTTTTTCCCATTTTTGATCCCTCATCGTTTAGATCCCTCAAGGCAAGTTTCCAAAGCCAATTTTTACCCATTTTTGATCCCTCATCGTTTAGATCCCTCAAGGCAAGTTTTCAAAGCCAATTTTTTCCCCATTTTTGATCCCTCAAAAGGCTACTTTAGATCCCAGCCAATTTTTTCCCATTTCTGATCGGTCATACTTTAGACCCAAGCCAATTTTCCCCACTTTTGATCCCTACATTTGATCCCACGGGACAAGTTTCCAACTTATGATCCTTTAAGAGTTCGGTTCCGTCAAATTCAAATCCCTAAAAAGGGACTTGATCAAACTACAATTAGAGACCCTTTCCGACAATATTTTCCTTTTTAAGGCTACATGTGATCCTACGGGACAAGTTTGCAACTAATGATCCTTCAAGCAATTCGGGTCTATCCAATTCAAATCCCTAAGATAGGGAGAACTGGTTTTCATAGCCTCAGGTTACATCATTGGCAATGAAATTTTGAGTTACTAGGGGCGTTTTCTCAACTAGAACGACATCTAACACAACAAGACTTCGCCCCAAAACCAGAAGACAAAACAAATAAGAAGACATTCACCAAAAACTAAAAAGAAACCTCATCACAAAAAGATCAAGACAGAAAACAAAACAAAAAAATTTTAAACAAGACTATAAAACATAAGAACAAAAAAAGTAGGAGACACTGAAAATATCATGAAAAATGCAACAAAAAAAAAGAAAAAAAAAACCAAAACTAAAGAACAAAGAAAACACAGAGGAAACCAAAAATAACGAAACGCAAACGAAAACATACGAAAATTACCACAAGACCAAGACAATAATACCAAACACGAAATTCAGAGGGCAAAAGGAGAAGAATAGAAAAAAAAGAAAAGGAATATTCGAATAACCCAAAAACACGAAAAATTTCAGAAACATAACCCTAACACTAGATCATGAAAAAAGAATACTCGTTCCACAAAATCATGAAGAAAAACCATATATTGAAGAAAAACAAAACCAAAAGAACGAGTGAGGGATTTGAAAAAGACGAACAAAAAATGGAAGAACAAATTTCAACCGCTAACCCTAGATTTCAAAACAGGTAAAACTAAAAATTTGAATCACATATGAACTAAGAAAAAACATAAGAGAGATAGAAAGAAGAAGAAAACCTCATATTGCCTCAGCATCGCAAATGAGACATTTTCGCAATCGCCGCATCTGGATCTCTCGAACTCTCCGGAGCCTCTTGAGTCTTGCGAGTAAAATGATAAATGAAATAAGTGAGATATGTTTTATATATAGGAAATAAATAAAGTAAAAAAATGAAAGAATAGTTCTTTGGTGAAAAAAAAAAGGAAAAAAGAATTAACGGTCATAAACAGCTGGATCGAACGGTCATTAACAGCTGTATTAGACAGTCATAAACAGCTGGATCAAACGGTCATTACGATGACAGCTGGATTCAACGGCTATAAAATCCACATTAGATTGATTTCCTTTTTTTTTTTTACTGAAAATTCACATTAAATTATACACGTAACTCCAAAATCTTCCAATAAATTATAGCTTCAACGGCTATAAAATCCACATTAAATTTCGGATTTTTTTTTTTCACATTAGATTTCGGATTCTATTATTTAATTCTCTTGTAAAAACCCAATTATTATATACACATGTTCGAATGTGTTTAATATCGCGCAACAAAAAGTCAAATTTATACCACACGATAGAGCTTATTCATTATTTCTGTAGTTCATATAATATCTTTATAAAACAATAACATAAGAAATGTTTTGTAAGTTAGTTGTTGAACGGCTTTGCTCTTCAATTTGATTTTGATTTTAGGTAGTCTTGGAGCTTCTAATGTTGATGGCTCAGCTTTTGCTTCCACCATTATCACTTTAGCCCTAACCTCTGCTTCCTCTGCTCTAACCTCCACACCTTTCTCTTCTTCATTTGAATCTAACTTATTTGTTGCAGCTTGATCTGCAGAGCTGCTTAGAATCTTTGCTAGTATACTTATAATCCATTAAATAAAATTTCCCAATTATATGAAAGTGTTAATGTAAAATTCTCTTTTTTAACGATCCTAGCAATTAAACGACGTCGTTTCATTATATATATTTTTTTTTTTTTTCGTACCGGTTTATTTTCCCGACCTGGTTCAATATCCTTTGTAATCTTTCTCGTTAGTAAAACTTTATCGTATATTAAAAGTTGTTTTTTTCAGTTATATGAACTCAATACTTGGGTTAAAAACACACCTAACCGGAACCGTCACGACACTGCCGAAACTAAAAACCAAAACCATACAAAAAAAAAAAGTATCTAGTCGACCCAAAAAGACGATCTTCACTTGCCACCGTTGGGCTCTTGAGCCTTAGATTTCAAAACATTGTATCCATAGCTATAAGGATATTGTTTTTCTTTGTACCTGACCTGAATCTGGCCCTGTTGTTGTTTTCTTGAGTCGTTTGGCAGACCTTCGCTTAACTTGTAGAAACGACAGAAAAGTTTCAAAGAGAGACGTGTAAGCCTCTTTGAGAAAATCGCAGCCTATGATATAGTTATTGTTGAGACAATTTCTCTGGTCTGGGTCCATGTTTGGTCCTAGAACATGTATCACATGTGTTATTCCTTCAACACTGCATAAAGGGGAATCAGGAGAAAGAGCAACCGACACAGCTTGGCCTGGAACAATTATGTTCCCACAACGTTTTCTTGTCGCAGTAACTAGATCTGGACCAGCAGCCATGAAAATTGCTCCGTTCACACCTTCACCTCCAGGTTTAAGCTCCCTGAACATGTTAAAATACACTAATTAGTACTGGTTCATTTCACTTTAAGAACGAAATATTATAATGTAAAGCTTACCAGTTAGCAGGATTAGCTATAACATGGCACTTTAGACCACCTTTAGATAGAAGCTTAGTTATGTCCCCAACATGTGTGAAGAATCTCGCTGAGTCGATGTTCTTCTGAGAAGCCTTAGTCTTGACCAAAGATAGAATCTTTGATTCATCGCTCAAAGCTACCAAGATAAAACGTGCAGTCCCGTGATAACGAAGGAATTCTTCTACTTTATTGACGATAATATCAGATGCCCTTACAGGATCAAATTTATAATCTTCAGTCGAAATTGAAGGGAAAGCCAGTGTTGGCCAGTCTCTTGTCCTTTTCTTGGTTTGGGGAGTTGTGTTAGCTGCATTAGAAGATGAACTTGCTAATGAACCAGGAGGATCTCGTAGGCCGAAACAACCAGAAGCAAGAGTTTCCTTTGGACCAAGCATGTTGTAGATGTTAACAGCATTCTCAACATCTGTATCATTGTAACAGACCATAATCCGAGAAAACCCTTCCTCTACTTTTGGATTTTGCTTCTGCCGAAGTATACGACTCAGAGTAAATGTAGCGCTTTGTCGTTGTCGATTTGCTATATGACCGGTTCCTGTGACTAATCGATTTATACAAACCTGATTAGGAATCGTTAACACCACTGCGTGAACTTCCACTTCAGGACTCCCGAGCTTAATAAACTCTGAGCGCTGCTCCTTGTTAATATTGTATCTGTCTATAATGACGCTCTTGCCTTTTGTCAGAGAATTTCTTGCCATGTTTAGCCACTCAGCCGTAGTTCCAGCGTCGCCATTGATTACAGTCGCCTGAATGAACAAGAAAATAAATCTAAGCCATTAACACCGTCCTAGATAACATACGATTTCTTAGATAACACAGATCAATTATGTCAATCAAACATGGGTTTGTCAGTTTCTATGCAAAATTAAGCGATAGAGAAAGAGAAACGAAACCTCACAGACGTGAGACCAAGGACGGCCTGAGGAGTGCATAACGTTGTCACAGAACGTCGTTTTGCCGCTTCCTGGTAGACCAACCATCAACACCACTATCTGTTTCGCTTTCTCTGCTTCAGTTTCCGCCATAATTGTTGATAATCTGATACAGAATATTCTGTAACCGTCCACGAAAAGATGTTCTTCAAAACAAGAATTCCCAATTCAATTCATTAGTTCTTGAAAGAAGAAGAAAGTGAAAACAATTTGCTGTAACACAAAGAAAGTAAGAGAGATAAAGAAACGCAAGATAACAAACAGAGACTAATGTTCTCACGAGCAACAATCTTCAAGATTCAAGTCAGAGATTCTTGGAAGAAGAATCAGAATCTGCGAGTTAAGAAGAAGACTAAGAGAAGAATCAGAGAGAGCTTTCATTCATTTTAAAAAAATCATGTACAGTCACAAGTACGCGCCCTTATATAACCTTCACAATCCTAACGGCTACTAACTACCTAATAACAGAACACAACCACCAAATAGCCATTTTCGTAAAACTAATCCATAATAGAGCTTTACGTAATCAAACGACATCGTTTCCTCGCTTTCCTCGTGCAATTTTTTTTTCCTGGTTGGATCCACATGTATCGTGAAATAAAGCTGCTTTTCACATTATATAAACTCATTTAATTCAGTTTCTTTAACGTCTAAGCAATTGGACACGTCACCCGCCTATGAAAAAATGAAACCAATTTGTTATACATCAAACCAGAAATACAAATTTAAAATCAAATTGATTCTTAACTTGGTAAAAATTAGAAGCAATACCATATAGAAAATCACCAGGTTATTCCTAAGTTCAGCCTTCAAAAAGATCTTCGCTTGCCATCGTGGCTCTTGATCTCTTCAAGTACGTCGACTGAGTCACGGAAGTCACGGAAGAAGGAAGACGTGAAGGAGTTCCAGTGTTTCTTGTTCTTCAAGTGATCAGATTCGAAGTCTTGCCTGATTACGTGTAAGTGCAGTTGTTTCATGGACGGAACCTGACAAGTAACTCTTAGTTTAAATCATTCTTAAGCTAAGGAATTTAATGATCTCTTATGTAATGAATGACTAACGTACCAAATGATACCCAAGGCGGAAGATAAGAGAGGCATCTTCTTCCTGACATTTCTCGACCCATTTCAGACCTACATTGAGCATTTCCTGCAAAAACTGAAGATTTTCTCTGCCTACATCTTCTAGTCGGTCTAGACCTTCTTGTCTCGCTAATATCATTGGTTCATTAACTTGCTTCATTCTTATTAAATGTTACTTTTATGAGTGAATTGAGTACACAAAGTTGCAAATTTATAAGACTGAGCCATGGTTTCAGTCTTGCCATTGTCTATAGTGTCCTGAATGAAACAAGAAAGCATACGATTTCTCAAATTATGCGTTAGTGGTAGCCTTTTATCATCATCACTCTTTCAAAATGTTAGTTTATGAATGAGTAGAGAGAAATAGTTGCAATATCATAAGATCTGGAAAACATTCATCAACAAATTGGACCAACCAGATTCTCAGTTCAAGTAAACATACCAACAAATCTCACCGACATCAGTCAATTTATGGGAACTAATGCAGTTTAGTACCTTAGATTTTGGGAACCTTTACATGACCCACGCGAAGAAAAGGTATAAACAAGAGGGAATCTACTTCAGCAATGCCAAAAACCTAGATGTATCAAAAGACTTAGCTCATTGAGGAATTTCATCAGTCACTTTCCGAGCAGTCTTAAGTGACAGAGAACAATAAACGAGACCTGGCAGATGTCAAATAAAGGACGAGATGCGGAGCGCATAACTTTTTCACAGAACGTCGAATTACCGCTTCCTGGCGGACGAATCAGCAACACCAAAATCTGCTTCGCTTTCCCTGCTCTAGTTTCCGCCATAAACGTCGATAAATCTGATCCACAGCAAGTAATATTCTCTAACCTCCAAATAACCGAAGTTTCTCCAAGATTCAAGTCAGAGAGATTCAGAATCTGCGACGTAGACCTAAAAGAAGTAAGAAGAAGAAGACTAAGAGAAGGCTTGGGAAAGAAACGAGAAGAACTTTCATTCAATTTATTCATATCATATACAATTCCTAAGTCAGAACTAATAGCTATTTTCAAAATCAAATTCATCAGAGAACGGCGTCGTTTTCTGGGTTTCTTCGTACCGAATTTTGTTTCCCGATTGGTTTTCTCCGGTTCTTTCACTTCCACATTGCATCTTCTCGTTGGTATAAACTGTCGTAAAATTAAGTTGCTTTTTAATTCAACGGCGTCGTTTAACGGATCCTCGTTTAACTCGTTCTAAGCAATTAAAACGACGTCATTTCCCATTATCTTCTTTTTTATTGATTTCCACCGGTTTATTTTCCCGCTTGGTTCCACATATCCTAAACCGGTTTTCTCCCGTACCGGTTTATCATCTTTCTCGTTAGTAAAACTTTATGGTCTCATAAAACCGGTTTATTTCCCCGCTTGGGTTTCTCTCGTTGGTTCAATATCCTTTGTATCTTTTTTTTTCTGGTTAAATTACAAATATCCTTTGTATCTTTCTCGTTAGTATAACTTTATCGTCTATTAAAAGTTGTTTTTTCTGTTCGCAAAAAAAAAAAAAAATGTGTTTTTTCAGTTATATGAACTCAATACTTCATTTGAAACACACCTAACAGGAATCGTCACGAAACTGCCGAAACTAAAAATCAAAACCATTAAAAAAAAAGACAATTGTTTTCGAGTTTGAGTTTACTCGAGTGTACTCTTTCTACATCGATGACAAAGAATCTCAGCCTTCACTTGCCATCTTTGGGCTCTTCTTTTACTTTGTACAAAACAAGATCTGACCCTGTTGTTTGCTTGAGTCGTTTGGGAGACTTTGGCTCTTCTTTTGGTATTTTATCAGCAGATGGCAAGTCTCGAACCGTTGTTGTCCTTTTATTGGTTCCAGGAGTTGTGTTAGAAGGTGAACCTTCTAAAGAACCAGGAGGAGCATTGATTTTGGAATCTGAATCTTGTAGGCCGAAACAACCAGAAGGAAGATTATCATTTGGACCAAGCATGTTGTAGAGGTTAACAGCATTCTCAACATCTGTATCATTGTAACAGAACAGAATCCGAGAAAACCCTTCCTCCACTTCTGGAAGTTCCTTGACCAGAAACACGCTCTCCACTGAAATTGTAGCACTTATGCGTTGTACCTCTCGTAAAGGACCGATGGTTTCTGTGACTTTTCGATTTATACAAACCTGAGCAGGAAACTCCAACACCACTGCGTGAACTTCCACTTCGGGACTCCTGAGACTCATAAGCTCTGAGCGCAGCCCTTTGCTAATATTGCATCTGTCTATGAGGACGTTCTTGCCTTCTGTCAGAGAATTTCTTGCCATGTTTAGGCTCTGAGCCGTAGTTCCAGGCAATCCATTGTTTATAGTCCCCTGAATGAAACAAGAAAATAAATCTAAGCCATAACACCATCCAATAAAGGAAACAAATTTCTAAAATAACACAGATCAATTTGACAATCCAGAAGACTATAATACCAAAAGACTTAGCTCATTAAGGGATTTTATAAGTCAGTTTCTGAGCAATATTATGCGATAGAGGAAGAGAAACGGAACCTGACAGACGTGAGACCAAAGACGGCGTGAGGAGCGGATAACTCTGTAACAGAATCTCGATTTGCCGCTTCCTGGTAAACCAACCATCACCACCACAATCTGTTTCGCTTTCTCTGCTTTAATTTCCGCCATAAATGTTGATAATCTGAGACAGAAAATTCCCTAACGACGAACCTATGTTCTTGAGAACAAGAATTCCCAATTCAATTCGTTAGTTCTTGAAAGAAGAAGAAAGTGAAACTAATTTGCTGTAAGCCTGTAACACACAGATATTAGAGAGATAAAGAAACGGAATATAACAAGCAGAGACTAATGTTCTTACGAGCAACAATCCCCAAGATTCAAGTCAGAGATTCTTGGAAAAAGAATCAGAATCTGCGAGTTAAGAAGCAGAAGAAGACTAAGAGAATAGAATCAGGGAGAAACGAGAAGAGCTTTCATTCATGTATTCATAACCTGTACAATCACAAGTACGAGCCCTTATATAGCCTTCACAATCCTAACGGCTAATAACAGAACACAATAAGAGACTTTTACGTGATCAAACGGCATCGTTTCCTGGCTTTCCTCGTGAAATAAAGCTGTTATTCAATTATATAAAACTCAATAATTAACGTTAAATCACTTGGACACGTCACCCTCCAAAACCATATCTCTTAACTAAGACATATCATAAGGCTTGGCTCATTGAGGCATTTCATCAGTCACTTTCCGAGCAATACTAAGCGATAGAAAACGATGAAAATTTAAGACCAAGGACGAGATGCGAAGCGCATAACATTGTCACAGAACGTCGATTTGCGCTTCCCGGCGGACCAATCAGCAACACCACAATCTGCTTCGGTTTCTCTGCTTCAGTTTCCGCCATAATCGTCGATAAATCTGATACACAACAAGTAATAATCTGTAACCTCCAAACAAACAATCGAAGTTCCTCCACGATTCAACTCACAGAGATACAGAATCTTCGATTTAGACCTAAAAGTAAGAGAAGAATTGGAAAGAAACGAGAAGAATTTTCATTCAATTTTTTTTTTCATATTATATTCAATCCGAACGGTTACTAATAAGAGAGAACGACGTCGTTTACTAGTTTTCCTCGTACCGATTTTTGTTACCCGATTGGTTTTCTCCGGTTACTCTACTTCCACTTGTGTTCCACTTTTTTAATCATATAAACTCTAATTAGGGTTCTTTAACGTCTAATCACTTTGACACGTCACCCTTTTTAATTGAAATATGCTAACAAAAAAAATTCTGATTTTTCTTTTTGTATCTTAAGTAAATAAGAATGTATTAATAGGAAAATTTATAAATGTAAACAACTTGTTTGACGAAAAAAAAATAGAGTACAACTTGTTTTAAAATACATAACTTTATAAATAACGCATTTAACAAAAAAGTTAAACCGATTCAGTTAAAGCACTTTCACCACAATCTTGAAGATTGTCAATTCAGTTAAAGCAAGAACACGTTTCTTGAGTTTCAAAAACACGTTTCTTGAGTTTCAAGAAACAATTTGTTGATCTCTTGATTCTGGATAGATTTTATTAAAACTATGGCTGGCTCTCTTGGTTAGTTTGAGTTGGTTTGTTTCTAAGATTACTTATTCTATAGAAATCAGTGAGCTAAGAAATTACGTACCGGTGATTAGTTTTAAGCGGTCACTCCAGCCATAGAAAGATTAATGTCTTCAGATTCTTTATTGCACAACTAGATTAACCCCGTGCGATGCACGAGATGTATATAAAAATATTGTTAATTTTATTTATTTATTTATTACATGAAAATATTAATTCTATATATAAACAAACTTTTGAAATAATTAATTAATTATTTAATTATAAGATTAATATTAAAATTTAAGATATATATAATATTTAAAATGATCATCTAATATTTATAGATAAGATAAAACTCAAATTTTAGATAAATATGAAATCTAGATATGATTAATATATATTTATAGATATGGTTAAAAAACGTATACATATCTTTTCAATATATTATGTATAAATA
>KE153028.1:61225-75605 GCA_000411095.1 Aethionema arabicum
TCCCGTTGGTTCAATAGAAAGATAGTATCTTTCTCGTTAGAAAAATTTTATCGTGTAACAAAAGTTGTTTTTTCAGTTATATGATCTCAATGCTTCATTTGAAACCCTAAACCAAAACCATACCAAAAAAAAAAGTCTCTAGTCGACCCAAAAAGACGATCTTCACTTGCCACCGTATCTATAGCTAGACGGATCTTGTTTTGCGTTGTACCATATTATTTTCCTGTTGTTGTCGTCCATATTATTCTTACCTGAATCTGACCCCGATATTTGCTTGACTCGTTTGGGAGACCTTGGTGGCTCAACTTGAACTTGTAGTAACGCCAGAAAAGTATCAAAGAGAGACTTGTAAGCCTCTCCGAGAAAATAGGAGCTCATGCTGTAGTTATCGCTGAAATAATTTGGCTGGTTTGGGTCCATGTTTGGTCCTAGAACATGTATCACATGTGTTATTCCTTCCTCACTGTATAAAGGGCAACTAGAAGGAAGCTTAACCGACACAACTTGTCCTGGATTTATAAACGTACAACGTTCTTTTGTTGCAGCCACTAGATCTTGACCACCAGCCATGAAAATTGCTCCGTTCACACCTCCACCTCCAGCTTCAAGCTTACTGAACATGGTAGATACCCTAATTAGCAGGATTAGCAGGATTTCACTTTAAAACCAAATATATTTTAATGTAAAGCTTACGATTTAGCAGGATTAGCTATAACATGGCAGGGTAGACCACCTTTAGAACGAAGCTTAGTTATGTCCCCAATATATGTGAAGAATCTCGTTGAGTCAATGTTCTTCTGAGAAGCCTTAGTCTTGACCAAAGATAGAATCTCTGATTCTTCGCTCAAAGCTACCAAGATAAGACGTGCTGTCCCATGTTTAGGCAGGAACTCTTCTACTTTCTTGATGATAACATCAGATACCCTTACAGGATCAAAGTTATAATCTTCAGTCGAAATTGAAGGGAAAGCCAGTGTTGGACAGTCTCAAGCCGTTGTTGTTCTTTTATTGGTTTGGGGAGTTGTGTTAGCTGCATTAGAAGATGAAATTTCTAATGAAGCAAGAGGAGCATTGATTTTGGCATCTAAATCTTCTAGGCCGAAACAACCAGAAGGAAGATTATCATTTGGACCAAGCATGTTGTAGATGTTAACAGCATTCTCAACATCTGTTTCATTGTAACAGAACATAATCCGAGAAAAACCTTCCTCCACTTCTGGAAGTGTCTTCGTCTCAAGTATTTCAATCACACTAAATGTAGCTCCTGTGCGTTGTAGACTTCCTATACGACCGGTTCCTGTGACTAATCGATTTATACAAACCTGATTAGGAATCTCCAACACCACTGCGTGAACTTCCACTTCAGGACTCCCGAGCTTAAGAAACTCTGAGCGCTGCTCCTTGTCAATATTGTATCTGTCTATAAAGACGCTCTTGCCTTTTGTCAGACAATTTCTTGCCATGTTTAGCCACTCAGCCGTAGTTCCAGCGCCGCCATTGTTTACAGTCGCCTGAATGAACAAGAAAATAAATCTAAGCATACGATTTCTTAAGCGATAGAGAAAGACAAACGAAACCTGACAGACGTGAGACCAAGGGCGGCGTGGGAACCGCATAACGTTGCCACAGAATGTCGTTTTGCCGCTTCCTGGTGGACCAATCATCAACACCACTATCTGTTTCGCTTTCTCTGCTTCAGCTTCCGCCATAATCGAATCTGATACAGAATATTCCATAACCGTCCAGGAACAGCTGTTCTTGAAAAAAACAATTCCAAATTCAATTCATTAGTTCTTGCAAGAAGAAGAAAGTGAAAACAATTTGCTGTAAACACACAGAAAATTAGAGAGATAAAGAAACGCAAGGTAACAAACAGAGACTAATGTTCTCACGAGCAACAATCTTCAAGATTCAAGTCAGAGATTCTTGGAAGAAGAATCAGAATCTGCGAGTTAAGAAGAAGACTAAGAGAAGAATCAGAGAGAGCTTTCACTCATTTAAAAAAAATCATGTACAATCACAAGTACGAGCCCTTATATAGCCTTCACAATCCTAACGGCTACTAACTACCTAATAACAGAACACAACCACCTAATAGCCATTTTCCTAAAACCAACCCATAATAGAGCTTTAAGTAATCAAACGACATCGTTTCCTCGCTTTCCTCGTGCAAATTTTTTTTCCTGGTTGGATCCACATGTATCGTGAAATAAAGCTGCTTTTCAAATTATATAAACTCATTTAATTAAGTTTCTTCAACGTCTAAGCAATTGGACGTCACCCGCCTCTGAAAAAATGAAACCAATTTGTTATATATCAAACCAAAAATACAAATTCAAAATCAAACAAATACCAGTGTATGCCTCAAAAATCTGTAGTCGAGCCAAACGATTGTTTTGGAGTAGATGATCCGGAAATGGAGAACGACAGTTTCTGATGTGGCAACGTGAAGGAATTCCATGCTATCGTCGACTGAGTCATGGAAGAAAGAGGACGTGAAGGACGGAACCTGAAAAACAACTCAAGAGTTTAAATCAAGCCTACGCTTAAAAAAATTAATGATCTTATTATGAAGTGAACAAATAACGTACCGAATGCTACCCAATATTGAGCATTTCCTGCAAAAATTGAAGATTTTCTCTGCCTACATCTTCTAGTCGGTCTAGACCTTCCTGTCTCGCCAATATTAACCAGTGTTTTCGCGCCTAAATGAAATCAAAAGTAACATCTCCGTTAAAGAAAGCTACAACATTCTTGTGTTGGTCGGTTATCACAACGATGTGGTCCAAAACATCTGGCACAACATTCTTGTGTTGTTCTGGGTGCATTGCAATGTTGTAGACTGCCAATGCCCATGAGCTCTATTCCCTACTGACCTTCTTTTCACTGTCTCTCGTATCCTCCAGAGCCTTAGATTCCATATCATTACCTACGGCCATATGTTGTTGTCCTTTGTACTTTTTTATTCTCTCACTGTCTTCCATAGTATTCTCACCTGCCTCTGACCCAGTTGTTTGATTGCTTCTTTTGGGAAACTTTGTTTGATCTTGTACTATCGATAGAAAACCTTCAAAGAGAGATGTGGAAGCGTCTCCGAGATTTTTGCAGCCTTTGTTGTAGTAATCGTTTAGATTGTTAGTTTTATGAGTGAATTAAGTACAAAAAGTTGCAATTTCATAAGACTGAGCCATGGTTCCAGTCTTGCCATTGTCTACAGTGTCCTGAATGAAACAAGAAAGCATACGATTTCTCAGATTACAGAGATCAATTATGCGTTAGTTGTTGCCTTTTATCATCATCATTGGTTCATTAACTAGCTATACTCTTTCAAAATGTTAGTTTATCAATGAATAGAGAGAAAAAAAGTTGCAATATCATAAGATCTGGAAAACATTCATCAACAAATTCGACCAACCAGATTTTCAGTTCAAGTAAACATACCAACAACTTTCACCTATATCAGTCAGTTTATGGGAACCAATCCAGTGTAATACATATCAAAAGACTTAGGTCGTTGAGGAATTTCATCAGTCACTTTCCGAGCAATATTAAGTGATAGAGATCGTTAAACGAGACCTGGCAGATGCAAGACCAAGGACTGGATTCGGAGCGCATAACGGTGTCACAGAATGTCGATTTGCCGCTTCCTGGCGGACGAATCAGCAGCACCACCATCTGCTTCACTAAGTCTGCTTCAGTTTCTGCCATAATCGTCGATAATTCTGATACACCACAAGTAAGATTCTGTAACCTCCAAAGAACCGAAGTTTTCTCCAAAATTCAAGTCACAGAGAGACAGAATCTGCGATTTAGACCTAAACGAAGTAAGAAAGAAACGAGAAGGACTTTCAAACGTTTATTCATATCCTATACAATCCGAACGGTTACAAATCAAAATTCATCAGAGAACGACGTCGTTTTCTGGTTTTCTTCGTACCGAATTTTCTTTCCCAATTGGTTTTCTCCGGTTTTTCCACATGTCGTAAGTTGCTTTTTAATTCAACGGCGTCGTTTAACTCGTTCTAAGCAATCAAACGGTGTCGTTTCATTATTACTTTTTTTTTCTTCAATTTTTTTTTTCCCAAAGTAGATATAATATTAAGCTAATAAGAGAGTCAGATGGGCTTTTCGGCCCTAATTAGGTCCATAACACAAGTAGGTGGGGAGGGTGAGATAATTGAAGTGAAAGACGAGAAGTTCTTCAATTTAGTACCGGTTTATTTTCCCGCTTAGTTTTCTCCCGTTGGTTAAATATCCTTAGTATCTTTCTCGTTAGTAAAACTTTATCGTGTGATAAAAGTTGTATTTCAGTTAAAACAAAAAAAGCAAGACTATAAAAAAATAAAAACAAGACTATACAAAAAAAAAAGTCTTTAGTCGACCCAAAAAACGATTGTTTTCGAGTTTGAGTTTAGGAATACAAAGAATCTCAGCCTTCACTTGCCACTGTTGGGCTCTTGCGCCTTAGATCCCAAAACATTAACGGATCTTGTTTTGCTCTTTACCATATTATTCTCTCATATTCTTCACAATATTCTGACCTGAATCTGACCCTGTTGTTTGGTTGAGTCGTTTGGGAAACTTTGGCTGAACTAACGACAGAAAAGCATCAAATAGAGACGTGTAAGCGTCTTCGAGAACATCACAGCCTATGATATAGTTATTGTGGAGACAATTTGTCTGGTTTATGTCCATGTTTGGTCCTAGAACATGTATCACATGTGTAACTCCTTCTTCATTGTATAAAGGGCTAGTACCAGAAAGAGGAACCGCCTCAGCGTCTCCTGGAAAAATTATGTCCCCACAATATTTCCTTGTTGCAGCCACAAAATTATGACCAGCAGCCATGAAAATTGCTCCGTTCACACCTTCACCTCCAGGTTTAAGCTCCCTGAACATGTTAGATACCCTAATTATTACTGGTTCATTTCACTTTATAACGAAATATTATAATGTAAAGCTTACGTGTTAGCAGGATTAGCTATAACATTGCAGTGTAGACCACCTTTAGAACGAAGCTTAGTTATATCTCCAACATATGTGAAGAACCTCGTTGAGTCAATGTTTCTCTGAGAAGCCTTAGCCTTGACCAAAGATAGAATCTCTGATTCATCGCTCAAAGCTACCAAGATAAGACGTGCAGTCCCATGTTTAGGCAGGAATTCTTCTACTTTCTTGATGATAACATCAGATGCCTTTACAGGATCAAATTTATAATCTTCAGTCGAAATTGAAGGGAAAGCCAGTGTTGGTACATTAGGAGATGGCGAGACTCGAACCGTTGTTGTTGTTTCATTGGTTCCAGGAGTTGTGTTAGCTGCAATAGAAGATGAACCTTCTAAAGAACCAGGAGGAGCATTGATATTGGAATCTAAATAATGTAGGCCGAAACAACCAGGAGGAAGATTATCATTTGGACCAAGCATGTTGTAGATGTAAGCAGCATTGTGAACATCTGTATCATTGTAACAGAACATAATCCGAGAAAACCCTTCCTCCACTTCTGGAAATTTCTTAATCCGAATCATGGTATCCATAACAATTCTAGCAGTTGTGCGTTGTAGATTTCCTATATGACCGGTTCCTGTGACTGATCGATTTATACAAACTTGAGGAGGAAACCCCATCACCACTGCGTGAACTTCCACTTCAGGACTCCTGAGCTTCATAAACTCTGAGCGCTGCTCCTTATTAATATTGTATCTGTCTATAATGACGCTCTTTCCTTCTGTCAGAGAATTTCTTGCCATGTTTAGGCACTGAGCCGTAGTTCCAGCTCCGCCATTGTATACAGTCGCCTGAATGAAACAAGAAAATAAATCTAAGCGATAACACCAACCCATATAGCATACGATTTCTCATCTAACATAGATCAATTATGTCAATCAAACATGCGTTTGCCAGTTTCTGTGCAATATTTAGCAATAGAGAAAGAGAAACGAAACCTGACAGACGTGAGACCAAGGGCGGCGTGGGAACCGCATAACGTTGCCACAGAACGTCGTTTTGCCGCTTCCTGGTGGACCAATCATCAACACCACTATCTGTTTCGCTTTCTCTGCTTCAGCTTCCGCCATAGTCCTCGATAATCTGATACAGAATATTCTGTAACCGTCCACGATAAGATGTTCTTGAAAACAAGAATTCCCAATTCAATTCATTAGTGAGATAAAGAATTCCCAATTGCTGTAACACACAGAAATTAGAGAGATAAAGAAACGGAATATAAAAGCAGAAACTAATGTTCTTACGAGCAACAATCCTCAAGATTCAAGTCAGAGATTCTTGGAAGAAGAATCAGAATCTGCGAGTTAAGAAGCAGAAGAAGACTAAATAGAATCAGAGAGAAACGAGAAGAGCTTTCATTCATGTATTCATAACCTGTACAATCACAAGTGTACGAGCCCTTATATAGCCTTCACAATCCTAACGGCTACTAACTACCTGATAACAGAACACAACCACCTAATAGCCTTTTTCCTAAAACCAATACATAAGAGAGCTTTACGCGATCAAACGACATCGTTTCCTGGCTTTCCTCGTATATAACTTTTTTTCCCGTTGATTCCACATGTATCGTGAACTCAATAATTAACGTTTAATAACTTGGACACGTCACCCTCCAAAACCATATCTTAGTTCTGAAAAAATGAAACCAATTTGTTATAAATCAAACCAAAAATACTAATTCAAAATCAAATTGACGCGGAACTTGGTAAAAATTAGAAGTAATACCATATAGAAAAACACCTGGTTATTCCTAAGTCTGTAGTCGAGCAAAAAGACGATTGTTTTGGAGTAGATGATCCGGAAATGGAGAACGACAGTTTCTGATGTGCAATTTGAGTTTGGGAATATTCGGGTGTGCGCTTCTACATCTGTGACAACGAAGCTCAGCCTTCAAAAGATCTTCACTTGCCACGGTGGCGTTGCCTAGGCTCTTAATCTCTTCAAGCACGTCGACTGAGTCACGAAAGAAGGAAGACGTGAAGGAGTTCCAGTGTTTCTTGTTCTTCAAGTGATCAGAGTCAAAGTCTTGGCTGATAACGTGTAAGTGTAGTTGTTTCATGGACGGAACCTGAGAAACAACTCCAAGTTTAAATCACGTTTAAGCAAAACTTTTATTGATCTTTAATGTAATGAATGACTAACGTACCGAATGATACCCAAGACGGAAGATAAGAGAGGCGTCTTCGTCCTGATATTTCTCGACCGATTTCAGACCTACATTGTGCATTTCTTGCAAGAGTTGAAGATTTTCTCTGCCTACGTCTTCTAGTCGGTCTAGACCTTCCTGTCTCGCCACTATCAACACGTGTTTCTGCGCCTAAAACCGATCAAAAGAAACAACTCCGTTAAAGAAGGCTACTAGTTTTGATTATCTATCATCAGCAACAACATTTACCTTAGGGTATTGGTCGTTTATCACAACGATGTGGTCCAAAACATCTAGCACAGCATTCTTGTGTTGCTCTGGCTGCATTGCGATGTTGTAGAGTGCCAATGTCCATGAGCTCCATTCCCTACTCACCTTCTTTGCACTGTCTTTCGTATCCTCCAAAGCCTTAGATTCCAAAACATTAGCTATGGCGACACCTTGTTCTCCTTTGTACTTTTTTATTCTCTCGTTGTCTTCCATGAACTTCTCACCTGACTCTGACACAGTTGTTTGGTTGCTTCTTTTGCGAAACTTTGATTGATCTTGTAGTGTCGATAGAAAACCTTCAAAGAGAGATGTGTATGCCTCTTGGAGAGTTTTGCAGCCTTTGTTGTAGTCATTGTTAAGATAGTTTGGTCGGTTTGGGTTCATGTTCGGTCCTAGAACATGTATCACATGTGTAATTCCTTCAGATATGTGTATAGGGCAAGTAGAAGGAAGAGGAACCACCACAGCTTTTCCTGGAAGAAGTGAGTTTGCTCGTACTCTTGTCGCAGCCTCTAGATCTTGACCAGCAGCCTTGAAAATTGCTGCGTTCACACCTCCACCTCCAGGTTTAAGCCGCCTGCACATTTTATTTGTTTACAAAAACACTAATTTGCTTAGACATCACCTATTCATAGAAGATATACCAGATATTAATGGAGGCTTACCAGTTAGCAGCATTTGTTATGACATTGCAGTGTAGACCACCTTTAGAATGAAGCTTAGTTATGTCCCCAACAAATGTGAAGAATCTCGCTGTGTCAATGTTCTTCTGAGAAGCCTTAGTCTTGACCAAAGATAGAATCTTTGATCCATGGCTCAGGTCTATTAAGGCAAGGCGTGCAGTCCCAAGCTTAGGCAGAAATTCCTCTACTTTCTCCACAATAATATCAGATGCCTTTTCAAGATCAAATTGAAAATCTGCAGTCGAGATTGATGGGAATGCCAGTGTTGGTACATTATCAGCGTAACTAGGTTTAGTTGGTGAAACTTGGGTCTTTGTTATCTTTTCATTGGTTTCGGGAGTTTTATTGCCGTCATTAGAAGATGAGCTAGGAAGAGCATTGACTTTCTTAAAGAACTTCATTATACCGGGTTGGCTTTTGGTATCTGAATTCTTTTGGCCAAAACAACCAGAAAGAGGAATATCCTTTGGACCAAGCATACTGTAGGTATTAACAGCATTCTGAACATCTGTGTCGTTGTAACAGAACATAATCCGAGAAATCCCTTCAGTCACTTTTGGAAGCTCCTTATTTTGAAGCATCTTATTCACAACAGCTGCAGCTCTTCCACCCTGAAGATTTCCTTCATGACCGGTTCGTTTGACTGATCGAGATATACAAACCTGAGCAGGAAGCTCTAACACCACTGCTTGAACTTCCACTTCAGGACTCCCGAGCTTAATAAACTCTGAGCGCTGCTCCTTGTCAAGATTGCATCTGTCTATAAAGACGCTCTTGCCTTCCTTCAGCGAATTTATCGCCATCTTTAAGCACTGAGCTTTGTTTCCAGCCTTGCCATTGTTGATAGTGTCCTGCATGAAATAGGAAAAGAAATCTAAGCCATACCACCATGGTAATAAAGTACCAAACGATTTCCCCGATAACACAAATCAACTTGACAATCCAACATGCCTTTTATAATCAATGATTATTAATCATCATTGGTTCATTAACTCCCTTCATCTTATTAAATGTTAGTTTTAGGAGTGAATTGAGTACAAAAAGTTGCAATTTCATAAGATCTGGAAAACGTTCGTCAACAAATTTGGACCAACCAGATCCTCAATTCAAGTAAAATACGAAGAACTTTCACCTAAATCAGTCAGTTTATGAGAGCCAATGCAGTTTAATACCTGACATTTAGGAAAATTTTACATGAACAATGCGAAAAAATGTATAAACAAGAGGAAACGTACTTCACTCGTAACTCGTAAGCAATGCCAAAAACCCCAGGAATAAGCAAAAGACTTAGCTCATTGAGGAATTTCATCAGTCGGTTTGTACGCAACATTAAGCGATAAAGAAAGAGAAACGAAACCTGGCAGACGCGAGACCAAGGACGGCACGAGGAGCGCATAACGGTGTCACAGAATGTCGATTTGCCGCTTCCTGGCGGACCAATCAGCAGCACCACCATCTTTTTCGCTTTCTCTGCTTCAGTTTCCGCCATAAACGATAATTCATCAATGAGCTTAACGGAAAATTACTAGAAAAAATGGAGAATCGAAAGAGGAGATGTTTGATTTACCAGATTCTTCGATTGCTACTTCCATTTTGCTGATTTGAGAACCCGTCTCTCCGTTTCTCGAAGTCTTCTATTTCGTTTTGTGAAGAACATCATAATGCGCGTCGTTTAGCACGCTTGTATTTGGAATACGTGACGTCTCTCCACGATTAAACGACTTGGTGTTCACAACTTACATAAAAAACGCTCTGATGTTTCCTTACAAAAAAGAAAAATTAATAAAAAAATGTTATAATAAGTTGGCCCATGCAGGTTTCGAACCTGCGACCTTCGCGTTATTAGCACGACGCTCTAACCAACTGAGCTAATGGGCCGCACGACTTGCATATAATTACACGTAATAAAACAAAAACATTATGTTTTTATTCGGTAAAAATACCTCATTTAATTTGTTAATATTTTGTTCAAATATAATATTTTAATATATGTATATTCATACTGTATTTAAATTCCATTTCTATTTTGTTCACTTCTTTTAAAAGAAACTTAGAATGTTAATATATGACTTTAATTATGATCGTATATTTTGATCATAAACTTTATTTGTTATAATTGTGTTAATAACTTTTTATATGATTAAGTTCATATTAAATATCGATTTATATTGAACAAAATCGTTTTATTTCCATATTACAGATCAGCATATAATAATAATTAAAGTTTTAACCATAGTATAAATTTTAGTTAGAGAATTTGCCTTCCCATTAATTTCCACGAAACTATGAAAAACTATTCATATCATAAAATAAAATAAAATAAAAAAACGACCAATATACTAAATAAAACAGTAAAAATATCTCATTCAATTTGTAAAATAAATAATATATAATAATGTTTTACACTATTTCATATTTTATTTACAATGTTAAAATATATTGTGTTCAAGCATATTTTAGATTATTTCTTATTTATCTAATTGAAATAAATAATAGTAATCTTTTTCTTTAAAAATAATATCGCTACAGAAGAATATTGGACGTATAAAAATTGTTTAACACTTGAAAATCATACGATTAATAACTTTGTTAAGTTCACTATAATCGTTTTTATAAAACTGTTGAATTCGTTTATTTACATTGATACTATACTCTAAATTTAATTTATGTCTATTCAATACGTTAAAAGTTGAAATATTAATAATACATATGATTATATGATTAACGACAATTTTTTTAACCATATTGTTCCATGATTTTGATTTTAAATTTTACTATATTATAATTAAAAGCGACAAATATACTAATTAATTAGTCTCGTAATTCAATTTCACTAAATACATTATACATTAATATCTTGCGATTAATAAAATATATATTGTCACGTCTAACAAAAGCCACGTGGATACATCGTTTCCTCTTCTTCATGCCCGATGAAGTAGTCAAGGGCATAATCGTCATTATATTCATAACCAAATAAGAGCATATTATAATTAAGAAGCCAAATCTGAGTTTTCAAGAGCTTAACATAATTGATAGCTTCATCTAACATAGAGACTGTATCCATCTTGGGCCCACCAGGGATCATACTTTGTAAAATCTTGAAACGGTCACTAATACGGTGTCGTCTTTCACGCGCCGCTACGCTTTGTGGGTCCGTTGATAACTTAGTCGTTGACCGTTTAGTGTGTTTGGATTTTGTAGTGAAAGAGGAAGAAGAAGAGGATGATGAATTAGGGTTTTGAAGATTGAAATTATTCATTTTTTTTGTTTTGTTTGTGATTTTCATGGCTTCGTTAATGTGTAGCCATGTGTGTATATATATAGGCCGTGAGGCTTCCGGATTTTAAGTAGTAGTGGGGTTCGGTAAGAAAACAAAACCCTAATCATTTCGATTTTTTTTTACACTACACCAAAGTCTATTTACACACGTTTGATATATACACTTGTCGCAACCCCATTTTTTATATTATTTTCCATAATTTTACAATATATACTGTATATATAAATTTGATGCATAAATATAAATTCAAAGTTTGTATATATATATATATTGATATACTCATATTTGATAACTCATATTTGAATGAATTGAAAAAGCAATATTAATTTTTTTCTTGTTCTTTACAATTTGGATTTTATGTTTTTTTTTGTAGAGATTTATGGTTTAAGTTCTAAAACTAAAATTTATTTATCTTTGTCCATATACATATTTGTGTATTTCTTTGTTATAATATATAATTTTTTTATTATAAATTTGGATCATAAATCTGGTCTAATAGATAAATTGATGCACAAAATGCAATATGTTGAATTTGAATATGGTTGTCTGAAATACCATTGGGTTATCTTGCTAGACGAATATATAAATTTATGCATTGTTGAATTTTGTTCTATTATTTATGTATATTATAATAGGTAATTGGGCAGTAATTGTTGATTTGGGGGTTAAAACAAAAAAAAATTGTTGATTTGGTTATTAATTTGTTACGCGTTAAACCTACAAGATTATTAATTTGTTACATAGATTAAATATCTAAATTAGTACGAAAAAAAAGAAGAAGATTGATTTTGAAAAGACATGACGATGTTGGAAAGACGCATGAAGTTCGAACAGTTACTATATTCTAGGATTCTGTCATTCTATTCTATTCTTTTGCTTTCATTTTATTTTCTAAGATATATTTTAATAGTTTTTTTTAAGACCATGAACATCAATGGTCTCTCACACAAGTTTTTCTTCATTAAACAAATAAAAAATAATACAAAAATAATTTTTTAATAGAAAATAGTGAAAATATCATGGATGAATCTCTCATTCGAGAGATCATAAACTCTCCATGAGAGATTCACTTTCCACTTGACAATTTATCATTGGTTTAAACTAAAATTATATTTATTAAAAAAATAAACTAAAACTTAAATGAAAATAATAATATTTTATTGTATGACAGATGCATTTGCTCTAATGGTTATCTTTGATATATATTAATTTATACAAGTATAGTGTCAACTGTGAGACAGGTAACTGTCGAATCAGCTGTTGATGAGTGAATGAGACATTAGGTTTACGTCATATTAATTAATAATAATACTCTTTATTTTTTCTTATATCATTTCCCTATCTTCTTTTTTTCCACTATCATTTCCCTATCTTAAGTTGGACAAAACTGAAATTCATAACGAAAACTTTCCAAAGAATAAATTGGGAAACATAAAACTTTCTAAACGAACAATGTTTAATGTTATAAACTTTAATACAAACGAGCACTATGTCAAACAAAAAAATACAAACTCTTTACCAACCTATTTATCACAAAACATAATCAAATCACTGAAAGCAATAAACAAACAATTAATAATAAATAAAAACTTTGAAAATGGTAAGTGATATATTTATACAAGATCGGTTATGAAAATACAAAATATAAGATAAAATCCAAAATTAAAATCGATATTTTATATTAAAAAAATTATATAGGTAAATTTATGATTTGGAAACTGAGATTAATGTTTCATCGGGTTTTATCCCAGACTGGGCTATCACCTATATATATATACACACTGAACTCATAATAATGTGTGTATATTTATATATTATCTTTTAATTGAATTAAAATCGTTGTTTTATTTAGCATATTTGTAAAATCGTGAAAAAAAAAAGAGGAAAACAACGAAAAACTATAGGATTAAAATAACAGAAAGTAGAATAAGTGGGAAAAAATCAATAAGTTTATAAATTTACAGTACCCCCAAACTCTTTTAATTTCCGAATATTCCAACTTCCAATTGATTAATTGGGTTAGTATAATGGGCCTGAAAGTATTGAGAAACCCATTAAGTTGACGCATGCCCAATTAATTAATACTATTTAAATTAATTAATTAATTAATGACTCCATGACGACGTGGCAAACTCCCCAGATCCTTCCACCATCTCTAGAGCTTTAACAATGCCACGTGGCACTTATTGACAGCAAGTGGCTTCAAATTAGTACACGTTAGAAAGGTTAGAAATGAGTTTAAGAGTGGAGAAGAGCATTTGTGTATAATCGCAAAAATTAAAGAAATAAAAAAATGTCGAGTGAAGAGTTCAGGTTGGTATCGGCGGGGATAAACAACGAGGGAAAGTTACCGAGAAAGTATACACAAGAAGGTCAAGGTACCCAGAAAGATATATCTCCTCCTCTTGAATGGTATATTTCTTTCTTTTTTTCCCTCTTATAATTTATATTATACATATATTAAAAAATAATTAACTATTTTTTTTTTGAAAAAAATGAAAACATATAAATTACTAGTTAATGTGTATTTTCATCACTTTTTATGTATTCAGTATGTTTTTTCTAATCTATATATTTTCAATGTGTATTTTACGAATATAATGAAACTAGTTCTAGACATAAAAATCAGAACCGAATCGAACTTGAATTGAAAAAAGCGGTTTGGTTCCGATTCTGACATAAAACATTTATTGAATCTTAAATTCGGAATCTATAGATATTGAGTAATAATCGAAACTGAACCAATATTTATTGGGTATTAACCATATCTTTTTTGTTATTTATTAATTCGATTTGTTGAGTATTTTTTTAGTTTTTTTTGGGTTTTTGGTATTTTTTTTTTTGTTTTTTTAAAATATTTTTTATTTTTTTAAAGTTTTTTTTGGTATTTTTTAATCTTCCGATCAAATATTCAATCCGGAACCAAACATAAATCGTTAGAAAACTGAATGGATCTCATAGTCATGAAACCAAAAAACAAAAAATACC
>KE153038.1:13277-23875 GCA_000411095.1 Aethionema arabicum
GATAGATGACCAATCATCAAAGCGGACCCAACATAAAGAAAGTAGGCTATCTGCAATGACTTGGCATGTAGCCAAATAAGGAAAGAAGATTGAAACTGTTAAAGCTGAGAAGTTTGCCAAGCTAAACTCAGAAGGTTAAAAGTAAAAAAAAAATTCTATCAGAGGTCAAAGCATGGACTGTCAGGGGATGGGCAATCAGACTTTTGGACTGACGTGTGTCAGACAGACGTCTTATTCACATAGAGAGTTGAGAGACTTCTAGGGTTTTTCCTATGGGTTATATATATATGAAGAGTGAACTTGTAAGAAATATCCAATTTGTAAGAGAGTTTTAGAGAATATTTGATCAACAAGTATTTTATATTTCTCTTTGTGTTTGATCTTTGACAAACACCATAGCTCCCCTTTAGGGACGTCAGTTGTTGAGGTTTTATTTCAGCTATTTGCTTGATTGACTCTATTGGTATCTGATCCACCAGCGTCTTGGTGTGTATTTTAGTCATGTGTAGTCCTATGGATTTTCCTCATTGTTATGGGTTGTAGACGACAGCTCTAAGACCTTAAGGAATTTCACCTCTTGCTCTTGTGTTTTACATTTTGGGGTATTTAGTTTATTCAGATGACTATGTCTTTGCCTATCTTGTGATAACACTTAGTTTCCCTTTACTTTTATGTGTTCAGGGGACACACATTCAACCTCTAAGGAACCGTGTGCGAATCACACCATACTCATGACCTTGTCTACGTCTGCATTAGGTAAAGAAGGTGGTATGTTGAAACTCAGTTATCGATAAAACAACTCTTGGTCATGAATTTGAGTTTGATTTGAGTCTGTCTATAATTTGAGTATAGGTTGGAAGAGAATAACATCTAGATGCCGCATTCATACACTTTAAGTGGGTATTTCTTAGCTATAATTCTTGCTTTTTGATTGGTGGCCTCAAAAAAGGTACTAATGAAGATTCTGATGGAATTCATTTAGGTAGTTTTCTTTCAAATTGTACTGTATTTTGCTTGAGTTTAAGACACTATACATTTTTTTGTAAATTATTTACGAGAGTTGATTAGTCCAAAAATGCCTTTATTGTGATTTTATATTTGTTGTTACATGAAACCAAAGAAGATAGTTCCACTTTACAGGGTTATACTACACAATAATAACTTCATCAAACGAGAATATATTGTTTAGGTGTTGATGAAAGTAATACATGGCATGACTATGGACAATACAATCAACATTATCCAAGAAGCCCACCACAATGGTTTGGCAGCTGTGATAGTTTGTGTACAAGCGGATGAAGAGCAACACTGTATGCAGTTGCGAGGTAATGGCCTTCTGAGTTCTTTTTAACCAGACAGTGGTGGCTGCTGAGCCAAACTCATAGCTTTTCATATGCAAGGACTCTCTATTAGTCGAAATTGTTCGTAATGTATATAAAAGCATAAACATGTGTATTTGTGTAACATTCTCTAGGAGAAGCTCGGCACCAGACTGTTACTTGCATACATATATTATATATATATATATATATACTTAACAATATCCATGTATTATATCGATATGTGAGTTGTTAATCTTATGAGAAAACAAATAATCCCAAAGAAGAGTACAATGAGAAAATAAACCTTAATCAAAGTTAGTTATTGTTTACTGATGAAGCTTTTGATTCTGTAAACATTTACCTTCAAATATGAGTATCTTAAGCTAATGTGGAGTGATGTTCTTCTGCTTTAATCTTAAGTTTAAGAAATTCACGTACATTAGAGGTAAGACTAACTAATGTCTTACAAAAAAGTTTGGGAAGACTCACTTTGAAACTAGTTTATGTAGTGAGTTTCACATATGGATTTTATTGGGATTAGCGTGAGCTTACAAAATCCAATTTTTGCTTTCTCACTTTTTCCGTTTTTGCAAAAAGAAAAACTGAAATGAAAAAACGAAAAACTAAAGGAAAACAAAATTGAAAGGCGAGAATTTTTTTCGCAAAAAACGAAAAACTAAAGGAACGTTTCACTATAATCTTTAGATTTTAACCCAAATAGTCTATTGCTTAGCTTTATATATACGATCAGTTATACCATGTCCATGTTAAATTAATTAGAGAGATAAAGAAAGGCAGCAGTACCTTGACATTTAGATGGGCGGTGGAAATTTTATTACAATGATGAGAAATAACTTAATCAATTCAAAAAAATTATAAATAACTCTTATAACAAGAGAAGTTCTTCAATTGTTGTTACCATATAAATAAATATTTGGTCTCGACGAAAAAATGAGAGATAACTCACCTGCTTTCTTATTTTACACAAAACTAGATATGCCCAAAACTATATAAACCAGCCCACTAACAAATAACAATTGCCGATAGACTCACACTAAGCACACAGGCATAACTTTGTAACACCCCTAGCTCTTTTGATTTTTAATCATTAGACAACTTCAAAGCCTCATCAAACGATATAAGAAATACTTTTTTTTTAAATCTAAGCGAATCTAAAACTTCGTAAAAAAGGGTATAATAACATAAATATGTACTATATTACAGCAATGAGAGTTTAAAAATAACTTAAATATATACACCTTGTTAAGTTGCGGACATAAATAAGCGAGTGTTTTGGCCAAGTTAAGCCCATAGTGTAAAAGTGAAGTTTTTAAAAAGATAGAGAAATGCATGAAGAAGATGGAGAGGGAGAAAAGGCTCGTGGGTGTGTGTGTTGGCTGTTGGGTATTGGGAAACTAAAATCCCATCCTCTCAGACGCAACACATTTAATTTTTTTTTTTTATTTCAATATAAAAACAAAAACAAAATCAAATCCTTTTTCTCTCTCTCCCAAATCTCTTCTCTCTCTCTATTTTTAATTTTTTTTTAATTTAAACTCTGCTCTCTCTATACATTATTAATTATTATATTCGTATTTATTAATGATGAATCTCTCCAGCCCAGCCGTACTGATTCGCCATCTTTTCACCCTTTAATGAATTTTACTCCTCCCTTCTTTTAAATCACTCTTTCTTCTTCTTCCTACTCAAACCCAAAACCAGAAGCAAACCTCAGATTTTTTACTTTTATTTTCATTTTCAGTTTCAGTTTAGTACTAAGCAAAACAACAATGCAGAGCAGCTTCAAGACTGTTCCTCCTCCTTTCAACTCCGATTTCTATTCCCAATCTTCTTTCTTCTTCAGGTATTTTTCTTCTTTCTCCTCTCTATCTTCTTCTTTAACCCTGAAAATCAACAAAACCCAAAACTTTCAACTTTTTGTTTACAGAGGAGAAGAAGATAATGGTCTTGAAGACTTTCATCAACCCACTACTTGTTTTCACCATCAAGATTCTCTTCATTTAACTCCAAGTTAGCTTCTTTTTTCATTAATTTTATAATCTTTATGAGTAAAATGAGCCTGCTTTTGATTTGCGTACACAAGCAAGAAAGAAAGAGAGAAAACCATGTGAAAGATATATAAAGAAAGTACAAGTACAAACGTGTAATCTTCATTTTTCTGCTTAACGTCTAAAGTAGCTTCCATTTTCTGATTCAAAACCTGCAGACGTCACTGTTGCTTCCTCCAACTTACACTACGCGACGTTTAATACGGTAAAAAAGCTGATGTTATCCACCAAACCCTTCCTCTCTTTATATTCCTCCATACCCAAAACAGAACACCTAAACCTTTGTTATCTTTCCTTTTTAGAGATTTGAATCATTTATGAGTTTTTTTTTCGATGTTTTTAGGCTATGGATTGTGGGTTGAGAGATAGACTTGAAGGAGAAGAGGAGTGTTTGGATACAGGGCAATTAGTATTACAGACAAGAGTACGAAGAGGAGAAGTGAAGGGTCATTGCAACAACAACAACAACAGTTTAGAGAAGTGGTGTGATTCAGTTTCAGCCATGGCTGATAACAGCCAACATACTGACACTTCAACAGATATTGATACTGATGACAAGACTCAGGTTTTGTTCCTTTGTCTTCTTCTTTTGTTTTTTTAAAATTTTTTAATCTTTGTTCAAAAATATTCTATTTTTCATTTGTGTTTTCTTCCTACTACATTGTTTGTTCACTTGGAGTTTAGTTTTGTCTACTCATTGATGGGTCACCTTTGAGATATTCCATCTCTATTTTCTCTCTCTCCCATTTCATTATAACATTTTTTTTTGTCTGATTTGGTCTAATGGGGCTCACATTAGATCATAGGAACTTACTGCCCATTTTTCTGTTAAACAATCCCCAATAAAGGAAATTATACCAATTGCTTGTTAAAATAGGCCTACTTGTAAAGTTTCTTGCTTTTTATGGTTATAGTGTTGAACTTTACTTGGTCATTGCTTAATATATGCCAAATATATGTTTTAAAGTAGCTTCTTTTGTGTTTGTGTAGTTTAATGGAATTCAGCAAGGGATGCTCTTGGCTACAGATTGTACAGATCAATCCAAGGTGAAATCTGGGGATCAAAGGGTAGATATCTTGACGAATTTTATGAGTTTTTGAATCAACTGAATTTAAGTTTTAGTTGAGGTTGAATCAACTTGATATTTTGGCTTCTTGGTAGACACTTAGAAGACTTGCTCAGAACCGGGAGGCTGCTAGAAAAAGCCGATTGAGGAAAAAGGTATGGCAAAGTGTGCCCACTTAAACTGCATACGAAACTGTCTATTTATCTTTACTTATACTTTGATTGGTTTATTTAGGCATATGTTCAGCAACTTGAGAACAGCAGAATTAGACTAGCTCAATTAGAGGAAGAAGTGAAAAGAACTCGGCAACAGGTGTGAAAGAGAAGGTTGAGATATATACAAGTGAAGATTCCATAAAACCAGTTTTTACTCATTTGTGTTGTTTTGCAGGGATGTTTGGTTGAGAGTGGAGTTTCAGGAGATCAGGCTGCTTATGTTGCAGCTGGAAGCTGTGCATTTTCATTTGAATTAGAATATGGACGTTGGCTTGAAGAACACCAAAGACTAATCAATGATTTAAGATCTGGTGTGAATTCGCAGTTAGGAGATAACGAGCTGCGTGTCCTGGTAGATGCTGTAATGGCTCATTATGATGAAATCTTCAGGTTAAAGGGAATTGGTAGTAAAGTTGATGTCTTTCACATGCTATCAGGCATGTGGAAGACACCAGCTGAGAGATTTTTCATGTGGCTAGGTGGATTCAGATCATCTGAGTTACTTAAGGTAAAGAATTTGGATTCATAAATCATCTAGTTTTCTTTCATCTTTTTCGTATAATAGGTTTTATGTTTCCGGTTAGATCTTGGGGAACCATGTGGATCCATTGACGGATCAGCAGTTAATCGGCATCTGCAATCTTCAACAGTCATCTCAGCAAGCAGAAGATGCATTATCACAAGGCATGGAAGCTCTGCAACAATCACTTCTTGAAACACTTTCTTCTGCATCGATTGGTCCCAATTCTTCAGCTAATGTTGCAGACTATATGGGCCATATGGCTATGGCTATGGGGAAGCTTGGCACACTCGAAAACTTCCTTCGCCAGGTAAAACACTTAACCGCCAAACATTCCACAATCAAAACCTGAGATGAGAGGCTCATATTAGATGATATGTTACAGGCAGATCTGTTGAGGCAACAAACTTTGCAGCAACTGCACAGGATTCTCACCACGCGACAAGCGGCTCGTGCCTTTTTGGTCATCCACGATTATATATGTCGACTGAGAGCACTTAGCTCGCTATGGTTAGCCCGGCCTAGAGAGTAGGGGATGAAACCAAGTAGCCAACACATTAACTAGTCCCTTTTTAGATGTTATAACTTGTTTTAGGCGATGGTTAACTTTTGTTTGCATTCAAGAATCAATGAAAATTTTCTTTCTTTTTCTAACTAAAACTGAGATAAGATTTACAGAGAATACATTAAGTGAAATTTCAGCGTGTCATGCCTGGTACAACAATGGGAGGAGTTATTTTCTCTTGGCTCCATCTCTCTACATTTGAAAGCCATCCTGAAAACATAGAAAAGAAAAACATAAATGTAGCCATTTATTTGAAGTGTTGAAGTTATAAGGGAGAGATTACCAGTAGAAGGGTCTGCACCGCGGTTCTTGAGCTCTCTTGCCTCTTGACAGATTGCGCAATGAGTGCAGAAGAGATGAGCCAAGAAGTCACGACATGGTTCCTCAGGTAAGGCAAAGTGTTCTCGAAGCGCAGACCGGCTTGGAAAGGCGTAGACCCAGCAACAACCCACAAACCCTAAAGCTAGATGAATCAATCCTGCAGCCATACACGCTGTTCCCATCCAAAACCCCATTAGATTGATTAAAAAAAGATGGGTCTTTTGAAAATGATTTGGAGATTTTTGTGTGTTCTTACGTATGGATCCTCTATTAATGATTTCTGAGTTCTGTGCAAAGGAGACACAGGGCATGATTGTTGTCTGAACGCCTTGACAATTCAAGAAAACAGCATCAATCAAAATTCAAAGACAAAAAGATTCTGTTTTTGAAAGAAAAGATGAGAAAAAGGGTGTTACAAATATGAGGATCTTCGTGACAATCACATAGACCGGTGGTCCATAAGCCCTGAGGAAGCTCTCCGGCGTAGGGCTGGTCACGGAACAATGTACCTGTACCGTCGTCTGCCTTGAACACCGGTCCACCCTCGTACATTTTCTGCTGTGATCCACAATTATAGCATTCGTGTTCTTTATTTGTTTCTAATTTTCTGGGATTTGCTTGGAGAATAAAAAAGATGAATTAATTATTTAAATTTAAATGTGTTTTTAGGGGGTTGGAGCTGGACATAAGATTTGCACCAAAACCTTGAAACAGAACAGAGGAAAGATAAGCGCTTAGAAATGGGACGTTAAAGACAATTTTATCATTTTTTTGTTTTTTTATACCGGAAGATAATTTTATCTAAATGACTACTTTACGTAACCATTATATTATTATTTTTATTTAATTTAGTATTAATTGACAAATTTAGATTAGCAGATTGATCGACTCTCGGCTTCTTAAAATCTTACCTACATTAATGTACCGAAAACACCACTACATTTGAAATATTTTATGCTTTTTTTTTTCTCCATTGCATTAAAAGTAATTAAGTGTTTTGAGCGTTTTTATCTGTTCTTACTGAAAGTTTCTGAACAAGAAGAAGAAATTTAAGAGAGAGATTAAATTGTTTCAAAAGATGGAGAAGAGAAAATATCGCCAAAAAAAGAGAAAAAAATAGAATTTTTCATTAAAAAAAACAAAAATAAAATACATTATTTAAAAAAGGAGATAATGTTAAAATGACAAATTTATCCTTAACACGTTGGATAAATTCTCTTGATTAACACTCCCCCCCAATCTTATACATAACAAACAAGTAGTCTAAACTTGAAAAAACTATAAAAATGTCTCATTAAAAATCTTGCCAAGAAAATTCAATAGGATAAAATTTGGCCAAGAAAAAAAAAATTACAATCTTATTAGTTTATGGGTATGTTATTAAGGGTGAGTAAGATTCACAAGATCCAGTTTGCTATAAATGGGGTTGTAAATCTTGAGGCTTGTAGCGTTGGTGAAGATATCTGTTAGTTGATCTTCACTCCGAGTCTAAAAATGTAGTGTTACACCCTCTTCAATCTTTTTCGGACTTTGTGGCAGTCAATCTCTATATGCTTGGTCTTTTCATGGAATACCGAGTTGTTGGCGACGTGGATTGCTGCCTGATTGTCGCGATGCATTGATAACAATTTTGTTTAGGGGTGTTATCCAATCAAAGAAAGTTCCTTAACTTCTTTGACTACTATGCAACTCAGCGGTGCAATATCAAAGTAAGATTATTGAACCATTTTTCCGGTGTACTTCTACTATCCCGAGTATTAAAATCTAGTTAAGAAAAAAGATAGCGGGGGTTTTCTACTTGTCACTAGCATAAAGCAAAATAGAACGAGGGGGCTAAACAATAATATAAAAGTGTTAGGACTTAAGGGTTCCTATAGAGGATGTAGGATTTGATCAAACAATTGTTCATGATCGGTTTAAACTCAGCCTAAACTCAAACATAACAGATATCGATCCACTCTTGTGCGAAATTGTGGTGCTAATCCTCGAACACATAAAGGGTACGACGATTCTCACAATCTAACATCTAAAGTTACTAGGATGCCTTAATGTACGAGAATGATATGCCAACAGTTTTTTTAGACTTGAACTCTCGTTGGTCTTATTTCATTGCTCATTTATTGTTTATTCTAGCAGCCGACAAGCTTCTCACAAACTAGGTTAACCTATGATCATGGACTAGGTGATCAAGTTAATCAAGACATTACAATTACCTAGATGAAGGAGCTAATGCATCTATTCCTATTTGTGTCTAATCCTCAACCTACAATCCCTAGAAACCTCTAGATCCTAACTAGACGACTACTCCGACATGAATCGAGCTAAAACAATAATAAAGCTACTGAAAAACATGATTGATATTGCCGGAAAGTAAAGTAAAGGAGGGAAACAATTCTTTGCTATTAAGACATTAAAACTCCTATCCCTTGAACCAAATCTCCCAAACAAAGTATGAAGGTGAAAAAGTTGTTACAAATCGCCAAAAACTAATCTCTAGGGTTGCACGCACAACAAAATCGAGACAAAGGAATATTTATATTAATTCTCTAGGTAAAAATTGCCTAGAAGGCAAGCAAATGAAATTTCTTCAACTCTAAGACGGTTGCTGACAGACAGGATTGAGGTTGCCGGTCGGTCGACTTTAATACTGGTTGCCGAATGATAGCCAGTGATATTGTCGGTCAGGGCTTTATGGTTAGGCCTCATTCTTCATGAATTTTTACTTCTTTTTGCTTTAAATCTCTTCCTTAATCCTTCCTTGATCCTTGAACGCAATATGTACCTAAAAGTCTCCAAATGTACCTGAAATGAAGTGACATAAAGCCCTGACCGACAATATCATCATAAGGAGGCCTAAACTTCATCATAAGGAGGCCTCTGGACATCAAAACCCGACCGTGTCCCTGGACCACCCATGGTGGGGGCGAACACGAGAAATACTACGAGAAACCTGAGATAAAAGGCCCGATCGGGTCCCCCTGTGACCCACGGTCGGGGCATTACGTCTAGAATAAAAGAAAGAGTTTTGTCCAACCCGACCCGATCGTGGGCTATCACTGGTTCCGATCGGGGGCCTTGCTGGAGAATTGAAGAAGTTTCCTTTTCTTGTCTTCTATGCGATTTTACATAGAGTTTCATATAAATACTCTATTTTGACGACTGGAAACAAGTGTGCAACTTTTGAGGATTGTTCTAGGCAACTTGTTCTTGTCTTTGCACCACTTTGGAGATTGTTGTTGAGGATGCTAAGTTTTAACATCATTATAGCGAAGAATTCCTTTCTCTACTCTCTCTCTTTACTTTTCTGCAATTCAATTATGTTTTCCTGCACTTTCATGATTATGTTAGACCTAGGCATGTCTAAGTAGTTCCCTAGTTAGGATATAACGGTTTCTATGGAATTGTAAGATGTTAGTTAGACACAAATAGGTATAGATACATTCGTTCCTTCATCTAATCGGCGTTCTTAATGCTTAAACTAGCTTGATCACCTAGTAATAGGTTAACCTGGATTTCCAGAAGCTCATAGGTTGCTAGAACATACGTTAGATGAACAGTGAAATAAGGCCAACGAGAGTTGAAGTCTAAAAAAGTTGTTGACATATCATTCTCGTACTTAATGTATGCTAGCAAGTTTATATTTTGGATTGTGAGAGTCCTCGTACCCCTGGCTTGTTTAGGATTAGAGATCGCGACCACTGCCCGAGAGGGAGCTGGTCTTCGTTTATTTATGAGTATGGTCTAAGTTTAAACCAAACCTGAATAAGTGTTTAATTCGTTATGCATTCCCCTACAAAAACCCCAAAATCCTAACGCTTTTTATTATGGTTTTACATTGTTATTTTACTTTGCTTTTTGCTAGTGACAAGTAAGAAACAACCCCCCATTCGATTTCTTTTTTAGTCTAATTTAATAGTAGAGGTAAAAGAAGTACACCGGAAGAGTGCTTTGATATCTTTACTTCCTGCTACATCACTTTATAGCGTAGTGGTGTCGGAGTTAAGGAAACCCCCTTTCTCTGATTTGATAATCCACCAAACACGAGTTATCAGAGACCACCTTCTGTTTCCTGGTCTTCCATGTAACTAGGTTGCCTACAATGAAAGTACAATATCATGTGGTCGACTGCCTATCAGTCTTTCCACCTGTCCAATCTGTATCATAGTAGCCAACAATCTCGATGCTTGCATTCCTTCCTATCCAGATTCCTTGTTTTGGACTTCTTTTGAGACACCTTAAGATCCTTTCCACTATATACCAGTGATAGATTGTAGGACTTCACATATGTTAGCCTACCTGATTCACAATAATACATATGTATGGTCGCTACAAGAAATACACTGGTGTTGTGGTGGTAAAAACCACCGCAATACCACCGCAAAATACTAATCGCGGTAAAATTGTGGGGGAAAAAATACCACCGCAAATTGAGTGCCGCAAACAAAAATCCACCGCAATACCACCGCAAAGTTGCGGTGGTTGTGTTACCACCGCAATTTTGTGGTGGTATTGCGGTGGG
>KE153039.1:2533-71052 GCA_000411095.1 Aethionema arabicum
AATCACCTACTTCACTGTTCTTCGAATAAAATCGCCTAAAACCCAGAAAACAACGTTCTTCGCCCCAGATCGCCCCAAATCACCACCGAAATATTGATTTTGAAGTACAACCACCGAAGAAATCGCTTCAAATCACCTCAAGTCCAAGAAAATCGCACAAAATCTCTAAAAATCGCATAAATCGCTCAATAACGGACTTAGGGTTTGTGATTGAAAACTGAAGGGTCAAATACGTCTTAATACATGTTTTATTATTTTAATAAATGTTATTATTTTTAAATAAAAGGGGCATTTTCGGATTTTCCTTATTAATTGGCTAATTGACAATTCACCAAAAATGGAGTGTTAGTTGGGGTAATATGGGCTTAAGTTGGGCTATAAAACATCAATTCCTCATAAAAATAACAAAGTGATGCCTTTTTTTTACACTAAATTTTAAAAAAAAAATTATGCGCCTAAAGATCCATCCTTCTTTCAATACACTATAGCGCCGGCCCTGTCTACGAGTTTGGGATTTTCAGCGACTCGACTAGAATATGTAACAATTCATTATTAGTCTATTATCAAGTTCAAATAAACACACCATTTTTTTATAAAATAAGCTAAACACACACATATATATGTTTTTAATTTTCCTCTTGTGACATCATATATCTCGTGGTGATTGAATATTTTCACCATAGTCGAACATAAACAAATATGGTTAATATACCAACTATGGAATTTTTTAATATTCTAACTAATTATAAACCTTAATTAAGAAAAAAAGTATAATTAAAATGGGAATTAAAATGCAAAAAAAAAAAACCAGAAATGTATGTAATTAACCTTATAAAATATATAACTATAATAATCTCCCTATTAGAAAATATTAAACTAAACCATAAACATACATGTGCTAATATGTATGGTTGAATACTTTAAAAAAGTAATATTTCGCTATTTTCAATAATATACCAAAATTATTAATAATATAAAAAGTAAACAATATATATACATATATATATATAATAAATTAATTCCATTTCTTCTCATTGACCTCTCTCTTTTTTCACCATTTCTTCACACAAATAAAATGGCAAAGATCTCACGACGGAGCAAAAAGCCGACCGCTACCAACAAAACCGCTGATAAAACAGCGTTAGCGTCTGCTTCAACTATCCTCAAAACCAAACGCAAACGCAAATCACAACCTCGAAACGCTCCTTCTCAACGCACCTCTTCTTACAGAGGCGTCACAAGGTTAATCTCAACACTCACTAACCTCTTAAACGACATCGTTTTCACAAATTCCCAAATTTATTAAACCTTGTATTATAAATTAGGCATCGATGGACCGGAAGATACGAAGCACATTTGTGGGATAAAAACAGCTGGAACGAAACTCACACCAAGAAAGGTCGACAAGGTTAGTCTAAACCGGAATCCGGTTTAATCGGAGATCCAATTCGATTTCTTCGTGTCTTTATTTAATTTTTATTTAATTTTCTTGATTTTTTCGGTGTATTTTTATTATGTTGTGATGGTGATGGTATTGATATGGATGATGAATGCTGACTCATTATCTATCACAGTTTATCTAGGTAAGTCTTCTTTTTTCTATTTATATATAATTTAATAAATATGTATTTCTAATAAAGTATTGTACCCTTCCACATATACAAGTAGACAAAATAATAAAAAATAAATAAATTTCTCGACAAAATTTGAAGTATAATAATAAAGTTTAATTTAAAAATATGGATAGGAGCATATGACGAGGAAGAAGCAGCAGCACGTGCTTACGACTTGGCTGCATTAAAGTATTGGGGACACGATACTCTCTTGAATTTCCCTGTATATATATATTCTCCCTATACAATAAATTCAAATTCAAATTAAAATATAAATTTTTTTAAATTTATTTAACTAATTATCTTCTGTATTTTTTTTTTAAGTTGGGCAATTATGAAGGAGACGTCAAAGAAATGGAAGGTCACTCTAAGGAAGAATATATAGGATATTTAAGAAGGTAAAACTTCACTAATTAATAGATATAATTATAGAAAAATTATTTTTTTTAATTTTAATATTTTTCTTGATGTAGAAAAAGTAGTGGATTTTCTCGTGGTGTATCAAAATATAGAGGCGTAGCAAGGTATAAATATAATTTAGATATATAAAAATAAGTCCTACAATATTTTAAATAAATTTATTCGGTTATTTTTTATAGGCATCACCATAATGGAAGATGGGAAGCTCGAATTGGAAGAGTGTTTGGGAATAAGTATTTATACCTTGGAACATACGGTATTTTTTTTATCCCACTTGTGTGTGTAGATATATATATATTTATTTATTTTAAAATTCTTGAGAAAATATAAAAATATTATATATATTTATTAATAACATTTAAGAGAGTAATCAAATCTAGTTGGTTGGAAGCTGATCACCAAACTACTACTTACTCAACCTATTTATTATTCTTTTTTAGTTGTTCATCCGATTTTAATGGCTAATTGATAATTAATTTTTGCACTTTTTGTGTATTAATTACTCGCATAAATCTATTTTAAGATAAAATCAAAATATATATTTTTAAAATATGACATGAAAAAAGTAACTTTTTATTAAGATAAATATATCAAGTAAATGAGTGATTGATATTCAATGATAGTTAAAAAGAGAATATTTATTTTAGTGGGGTTGGAAGTTTTATGTAATTATAATAAGGGCCCAACCTTTTTCAAGTGCTCACTTTTAATCCTTTTGCCACGTGCAGCAACGCAAGAGGAAGCGGCCAGAGCATATGACGTGGCAGCAATAGAGTACCGTGGACTTAACGCCGTTACTAACTTCGATATTAGCCGTTATCTTAATTTACCCGCGCCGGAAAATTCTCACGCCGCTGCTAATCTTCTCCCGGAGAAACCTGATTCCGTTTCCGATTCCGGTACCGATCCCGATTCCAATCCCGATTCCGATTTGAATCCCGATCTCTACCCAAATCTCGAGCTCGGAACAACAAACAGCAAAGAATTTCTGAAAACGGAGAAGATAATCGAACCAACTACGCCACCGGAAGCTATTCCACCTCGCCGGAGCTTTCCCGACGATATCCAGACATATTTTGGATGTCAAGATTCCGGTAAGTTAGCGACGGAGGATAACATTATCTTCGGCGATTTAGATTCTTTCATTTCACCGAGTTTCTACAACGAGTTAGATGATGGTCACTCAAATCCGTAACAAAAAAAAGGGATTTGATAAGTTTTGTTTACTTATTTTCTACAAAATCAAACAATTTAAGCATCAATTGTTCTTTATTATCGATCATCTGTGTTTTTATTACAAAATCATAGAGTTTATGAGACTGAATCTTGCTTCTTATTTAGAAATATGGTCTGATGATTCAATCATCAGAGTTTCTGAAGCTGAATCTTGCCTCTTATTTAGATAGTAATGTGATAACAGTGTGACATTGGACTGCAGCCATCTCAATTCAGCCATGTCTCTGCTAATGGAAATGTGGGAGATATATCCACAGGTACCTTAACGCTTTCGAGCTTCTCCAGAGCAGTTTTCAATGGTCCTGTAACAGTACAGTACTTGTCTAGAAGCAACACTGCTGCTTTTTTGTCACCTCTTCCTTGAATCGTGAGTATCTCGTGGCTCAGGCTCTCAACTGCACTTTCGACCTGGCAAAAGAGGAGAGTTTTGATATGATGAAATCAGAAAATTGCCATGGAAGAGGAGAAAGAACTTGAGTGTACCTTAGTGAAATCAACAGAGAATGTTTCGTCTTTGTTGAAAACAAAGGCTTCTTTTTCATATAACCAGTTAAACTGCAAAGCTTGTCCTTTCCTGCCATGTTTAACTGTCAGTAGCTATACATACATATAGGAAGAGTGGATTATAAAATCATTACCCATGAGCTTCTGTAAGACCAAATCTGATGGACCGGAAGCATCCAGCTAGGAAAGAAACATACATACTTTCCTCCATACTCTTTGGAAGCAAACCCTGTAGATTTCACATAAGGGGCCATAAGAGATTGATTCAAATGACTCTTGAGAGGAATCAAGCTCTGCAGATTAGTTTAGTAGATGATTAACCTTGCCGATGAGAAACTTCAGTGCCCAAAGACCAACAATATCAGCCTTTGCTTCCTCCATTGCTGAATGGACTTCTTGCAGCTCCTAGATTCAAGCAAACAAAGGTAAAACTTACAAGTTTCTTGTGTGATTGCAGGATGAAAGATTTATGTGAAATCTCTGAAAAGAAGGTTAACCTTTCTCACTGTAGATGATTGACCATCAGGAAGTGTTATGGTATGAGGACCAATTCCATGGCAGCATTCATGGCAAATGGTGTGAGTGAAGAAAGAATCAAAATCAACAAATCCTCTTTGTTCCTTACTGACGGCGATTTCAGCTATAGGTTTCAGTATATGTTCAAATCTAAAGAAAGGAATCCATTAGTTAGACATGATGTACTACCACCATGGATGAAACTTGAAGGAGAAAAAGGATTTTTATTACTTAGCCTCTTGAACGTTTTTGAGCATAACCATTGAAGTTCCTCGATCTTTAACGATTTTTTCATCGTTTGGCAAATTGTAAGCAACAGTCTGAGGTCCTTTCACGTCCTGTCATCATTCATAAACAAGTGAGCCACCAGCAAAAGGTAAGAAACATCTTTAACTTTCTTCTACTTTCTCAGAACAGGTTTTAGTTTCTTACTCCTGAGTTGTAGATTAACTGGATCACTCGAATTGGAGCAGCAGATACATCTATTGATTTGTAAATACTGTCAAGTGGGAGATTATCTTCCAAAAGCTACAAGAAATTATAAGAGAAAACTGATTTAGAGAAAGAAAATGGAGCATGTACAAAATTGCAGCTAAGGAAACATCAGTACCTTCAGATTATCACCAAAGAGTTTCAGATCAGCTGTAGCTTTATCATCCCGGATACCAATGAAGGCTTCAAATGAAGCCTTAGATGAATAAAACAAGAAAAGATTAGAGAGAAATCTCATGAAAATGAGCTCTTGGAGACTTAAACTTAAGGATTGAAACAGTTTCAAGATTAAGCTGAAGGCATATCAGCACCAAATTTGCATGGATGATGTGTAAGTTCTTCTTACCTTGTACCCAAAGATTTCATCTTCATATGTTTCATATGGACCAATGGTAATATCCAACTTTGAATCCTACAAAAGACGAAAGCAGACTCTATCTTAAGCTCAAGACTGACTATTTTACTGCTACACATGATTGCAGACTATGAAGTTTATCGTCTTTTCGCTTACATAGTTTTTCCAAGCTAGATAAGTATGTAAAAGAAACTAGTAAAGAAGAGTGTTGGGTACAGAAGAGTGTTACCAAGTCCATCCAAGCAATGTCTGATTCATAGTAGTCATTTGAAAGGAAAGCATCAGCTTTGCTATGTAGCAGCTTCTTCAGACTATGGAAAACCATTGTCAAATACTACAAGATACTAAAACAATAATTGAATGGTGAATCAAGTCCCCAGATTAGTACGCAATTGTGTGATATATACCTCGGTGAAGTAGCCAAGTCCCCAGCTTCATGCAAAAGTTTTGCAGCCTTTTCGAGGAAAGGACGATATATCTCTGAATAGGGAATACTATACAGATCAGAACTAGCCTCAAGATTAGCTTCACTTTTCCTCTTTATAATGCTGAAAAAGCCTGTTGCAGCAAGCTTTTCCTCTTCCGTGAGACTATTGAGCCATAAGGTGAACTCCTATAAGATTTCACAGAATTGTTACAGGCTATGGAAAAACATTAAAAGGGGGAAACAAACGATTAAGCATATACTGTAGCTACCGCTTTATCCATATCGGGAGGGTAGAAATTGGCACCAGGCGGTTTAACCGCAGGAAACGCTGCTCTATATTCAAGACCCTTCCATCCAGCAATGGCTTTTGTTGCTTTAGGAACCAATTTTACAGCTGAATCTGATGTAGTCAAGAATGGTTCATTTTCATCAAGAGATGACCATGGACTTTTGTTGATGAGGAAGTATGCCCATTTTAGTTTATCAAGTTCTGATGCATTGGCATGCTCCTTAAGCCAATCTCTTAAAGCTGGATTGCTCTCCCAAAGCTGATTTAGAAGAAGAATTCTACTTCAGTTCAAGAACATTAAAAAGTAAAATTGCTGACTACAAAATATACACAACCTGCTCATAAAAGATATCGTCCATAACTTTTGCAGCCTTCACAATTAAGCTCAAAGCTTTCTGATCTGTCTCAGAGAGTTCTGTTAACTACATGGACAACAAAAGTGTCTCAAATCACAAATTCATTTATCTGAAACAAGAAGCTACAATATATGTGACGAATTTTACTACCTGTGCTTCAAGAGTTACAGGAGTATATCTCTGAAGTTGTTTCTGCAGAGATAAGCTACGTTCCTCAGTCTTCACTTGACATCTCTGTCTGATTATGTCAAATAGTTTTCCATAGTCTCCATTCACATCATATGGCACATAAGCAGGATCTTCCGTAGCCAAAACGCTTCTGTATTCTTCGTAAGGTATGTACTTTACAGCAGAAACTTCCTCTTCCTGATATAACAAACATTAGTATAAAGAATTGGAGTTAAGGTCTCTAATGGGGAAAATTCTCACCTGAAGAGTAAAGGCCTCTAATGGAATTGGATGCAGAATAGTTACAAGATACACATCATTGTACTCGTTATTTATGAATTTGCCATCGTTTATGACACTGCACATACACAAGCAAAATCAACGAGAATAGCTTATACTAAATTCGTTTTAAGATGCAGCAATCAATGTAAACTCCATTCTCAACAACAAACAGAAGATCTTGAAATCGAAGGTACAAACCACTCTTGGAGAAAAACAAATATTTTTTCGAATGCATCCTTTGGAAGTGTTATGCCTAGCTCTTCTTGGAGCTCCCGCCTACAAAAATTGGCCAATAACTTCAGTAACAGGAAGATACCTTTTACAGTGTACAAGAACTAATGAGTGCAGAATCAGGTTTACTTACTGTGCAGAGATAAGAGAAGCATCACCAGCTGATATATGACCAGCACTTGAAATGTCCCATTGTCCTGCCCATGAATCTTTGTTATCAGAACGGCGTTGAAGAAGCAGTTCTTGTGTACTCTCTACAAAGATCCAAACATGAACTGCTCGATGGTAATCTCCATTTCGGTGAATCTCTCCCCTACAAGAACATGGTTTAAATAAACTGCATTGAGCTACTTCATTGAGTAATTCACTTTCAGATGATCAAGAACACATGAATTCTCAGATAAGCAAGTCAAGGTTTTTAGATTCTTCTGATTCATCAATCTACTGATTGCATTGAGCTAAATCCAGAATCGTATAAGTGACAGCAGCTACATTGCATTTCTCTTAAACCCTTTCGTTAAGGTCAACGAATCATCAAAATCAAAAGGGGAGAACAAAAAAAGGTTGAGTCTTTTCAATGTATAAACAAGGGATTCAAGTAACACGAATCGATTTCATTTTACATTCAACAATGGAAAAGTAAATGAAATTCTCAAGAATAGACATGCCTGGGTTTTGACACGCCGGTCTTTTCACCAGATTTCGTCAGAACGTCGATTAGCTCCTCCGCCATAGCTCTCTCTTTCTCCCTTCTCTCTCAGCTTAGCTGGTTTAATACCCACAAAAGTAGATATCGCCTTATATAGAGAGTTTGTAGGCTTCACTATTTTGGACTCTCCACGTCCCTATCAGATATCAATTGGTCGATTATAGTAGAAGAATCGAAGAAAAAACCCTCCTTTTTCTCGTTTTAATAGATCGATTTTTCTGTAGAGAAAAGCTTTCACAGTGAGAGCGTCGCCATTCGCCAGCGAGGATATTAAAACTGGTATAAATTAGTTTACATATACAACAACTCCAACTATATAGCTACTAACCAATCAAAATACCATTTATGGATCTTAAATTCTTGATTTTAAATTGAGAAAACCCTGTATTTTAAATGATGAAAAAGAGATCACAAATTGGGTTTGTGTTCAAGAATCAATGATCACTCTCCAAGATCTCACCTTTGAAACCAGCAGACAAATTTCCAAGTATATATGTCACAACGGTGGATTCAGTCATTTAAATGAGGATTCAATTAACTTTCAATGGAAAATCAATCAGAATCTGAAACACATACATAGCTCAAGAACAAAGATACAAAAAAAACACAAACTTCAACCAACAATTTACAGAATCATTACCAAAACCATCTAACTACTAACCAGTGGTTCAAGTGGTTGAACATTAAAAGAAGATGATGAAGTCCCATTAAATAGATGATAATGGTGGATCAGTATGTTATAATCCAAACCATAAATCTATAGATCAAAGACTTCTTTATTGGAACTGATCAAAGATACAATCTTTAGGGTTTATTATTGAGTAACCCTAAACTCCCCAAAGAATATTTCTATCCTCCCAAATCCCAAATCCCAAATCCAAAATCCCCCCCTTTTGTTATCTTCCTAATGAATTTATAACACATAGATCAAGATCAAGATAAGTACTAACTAACTAATAAAATATCTAACTACTATTAACTACCCCTAAACATATCCTAACACAGTAACACCAATAGAAGAAAGAACAACCAGTTATGGAGCAGCTAGTGTCACTGATCTACCCACCAGCATCTAGCAAATGGTTGTTTCATGTTCAAGTTCAAACCACTTAGTTTCTCGTTTCGTTCCACACGGTGACTGGTTAGTAATTTGATGATTTTGGTTAGGTTTGTGTAATAATGTCGACATATATGTTTGAAAGTCCAACATTTTGATCACATTACACATGGCTATGCTTTTGGTAGGGGTATTGTCAATTTCTAATATTATATATATAGCAAGTTTCTAAAACTCTATTCTCTCTAACACCTTCTAGTAAGTTTCGCCATTGCCATCACTTGTTCCACCTTCAATATCAAGAACTCCCTTCTCTTTCATTGCTTCAATGAAATGAGATGCAAGCCCTCTGCTTTCTTCAGGCCGCAAAACTTCCGCTAAGATCACTCCGAAACTATAAACTTCACAGACAAAAGTGATGTTTATAGTTTCGGAGTTGTGTTAGTAGAACTTATAACCGGAGAAAAACCGCTTTCGGTTTTGCGGCCGGAAGAAAGTAGAAGATTTGCATCTCATTTCGTTAAGCTGCCATGGAAATCAATCTAAGATAATTCTTGGAGTGTCTACATGACTGCTCCAGCTTCTTTCTTTGAATTATCGCCGAAGTTGTAAGCTGAATTCCTCCACGAACATGGTAATGACGAAACCTGAAACACTGCAAATATACAAAATATAACCCTGTGATAACTACACTTATCCAAAACAAGACCTTTTTCAAAATATATATCTTTTTGGTAAACTTTCAATATATATTCCAATACAGAATATTCACATTTGTACAAAATTGTGAATAATCTTGCGACTTAAATAAGAAAGGTGTAGATTTTGATGGAAACAGAAACCATCTTCAAACTGTTACACACACATATTGAATTAGAGAGACAAGAATATGAATGTTCTTAGTTAAAAAAAACAATAGGTTTCAGCTTTTGCTGATACTCTACAAGAATTTGAGTTTTCCTTTGGAGAAACTAGCTTGGGCGTGTTCTAGTTGACACATTGCTTTCTCTTTTCCAGTCATTCCTGAACAAGACAAGTGGCTGGCACCTAATGTAATGGCAAAGTAGAGATAAATGGTGCAGAGAAATGCTAAAAGAACCACAGCTGTTAAAAGGAATCGATGCCTTTGTACAATAGTTGAGCAGCTTCCTAACTCACTCCATTGCTTCTTTAAAGCATATGGTCTCCTTAATGGTGAAGATACAATCCCATCAAGAACCATGGTTTCTATAATGATCTTCCTCGCTTTAACACCAATCTGCAATGAGACGTGAGTTTGAGTTCATATACTTCATTACACAAAAACTGAAATCCCTCATCAAGAGAATACAATCGAATTGGATGCAAATTATGATTTTTTCAATCATAAAACCGTTAAAAGAACATCTACCATTGCCAAATTCAAGCTGATACCACAAATATCAACAATTTAGAGATGAGATTAATATCCAATTCGACATTACAAATAAGCTAAAATCTTGTAGAAAGAGAAACACGAATCAATCAAAGAAAACCAAAAACCATCAATTCACGATTCAATTGAAGAAAAAATAAAATACATCACATCGAATTCAAATCGAATCAGGTAAAGAGATAACGAACCGGTAAGGTAGAAAACCTAACAAGCAATTAGGGATCTGGTTAAGAACAACAGCTGACAAATGCTCCAGCTCCGTCTCTACCGACAAAAGAATCCCTAATTCCTGAGAAAAAAATCCTCTACAGGCGAAATCGCCAGACGGCTATCTCTCCAGCTTCGTCGGCGATCTAAGATCTCGCTGCTCCGTCGTCACGTTAGGGATCGAATCAGCGTAAACGCGGTTTTCTAAAAAGGAAGAAAATCCCTAAAATAAATAGCGGAAATTTAGGAAAGAGAAAATGCGTGTTGTCTAAGAATGAGCTTTTCTCCACTCACTTGTGACTCTTATAAATGCTCTATCAAAAAATACATGTGAGCCTTGTTTTTTTCTTACCTGCCTTTTATACACTTGGACCGACATTCATATACCCTAATCATAATTTATTTCTAAATACTATACATTACCGACTAAATAAGATTTGTCTATTTCTTGTCGTTATTAGTAATTAAATTAAATCTATATATATCTTTAATTATGTAGTGGGCCCTACACCGAAAATTTAAATTGGGTCCTTATTGGGCTATTAATGGGCCAGTGGATGATACATTGTGTCACGTGGATTGCACATGGATGGCGTTATTAGTAATTAAATCTATATATATATCTTTTTAATTATGTAGTGGGCCCTACACTGGAAATTTAAATTGGGTCCTTACTGGGCTATTAGTGGGCCAGCGGATGATATATTGTGTCACGTGGATTGCACATGGATTTCAATCTTTTGCGTTTTGACTTGCCGCGTTTAAAATCCAAAACGCTAAGTTGATTGAGACTGTTTTACTGTAGTCGGCGCTCGTCGCGTTGCTGTTCGATCTCTTTGGAGAGACCTCTGTACCTCTCCTCACGGCTTTCACTCACCGGAATTTCATCGTCAGCTCCGGCGATTTAAGTTATTGTAACGAAATGAAGCTTACTGTTAAGACTCTTAAGGGTCGTCATTTTGAAGTTAGGGTTCAACCCTCTGATACGGTTAGTCTTTGTCCTTCTACTGTTTTCTTGCAAACGGACGAGTAATTTTGTGGCTGCGTTTTAGATCCATAATATGAATGGTTTGCGATCGAGGCTTTGTTAAGTTATGACTCTGTATTGTCAAGTGTGCAATTGTGAATTGTGGATGTTTCTATTATAGGAATCTTTTTTGTTTGTTCGGATGAGTTATGTTACTTTACGAGTTTCTAAATAGTGGAATGATGTGCTTGTTTTAAGATAATGGCGGTGAAGAAGAATATAGAGGATTCTGAAGGAAAAGATAATTATCCATGTGGGCAGCAATTATTGATTCACAATGGAAAAGTTTTGAAAGATGAAACTACATTAGTGGAGAATAATGTTACTGAAGAAGGTTTTCTTGTCGTCATGCTTAGCAAGGTATTCATTCAATTTCTTCAGAATTTGGCTACCACAGATGCAGTTTCTGTATACTTTCTTTAATGTTCAAGAATACAGCCTTCTTGTTTCCGTTTGCTATAACTTTGATAGTTTTTAACACAATGGGCTCCAATCAAACTGGAGCTGAATATACAGTTAGATTACATCAGCCACTGTATGATATTGCTTTTGTTCCCTTACGTGTAGATTCATGAGTGTTCTTTTAATGAGAAAGTTTGAAATAGTATCTTTGCTTACACTGGCACTAATGTTGTCTTCTTTGTTTATGATGATCTGCAGAGCAAAACTGCAGGCTCAGCTGGTCAGTCGTCGAGTCAGGTAGCTTATTTATTTTCTCATGTTTCTGTTCATCACTTTTTAATCTGATAAACTTAAGTGGAGAATTCCTAATTTAATTTCCCAGCCTGCTTCTACTACCACTACATCTACCACATCTTCAACCAAGGTATCTTTCTTGCATATCTTTAATACAAACTAATATGTGATGAGCAACTCGTGCCACTCGTTGTTTTAATATAAGCTAATATCTGATAAGCAGCTGGCAGCTTCATCTACAACCCAGTCTACAGCTGTGCCTCCTTCACCTATTCCTGCTCCAGAACAACCACTGTAAGTTTTAATATTGAAATGTTAGTTTTTTTTTTGGGAATAGTTATCTTTTTTCTACTGTTTGCTGTTTTCCTTTGTGGGACTTGACACTATGGTTTACCAAGAGTTGATTTTTTAGCCTCTAGTATAATTGGTTAAATTCATTTATTCAGGATTTATTAATACACTATAACTTCCACAGCTGAATGTTATGTGGCAGGGCACAAAATGACACCTATGGTCAAGCTGCTTCGACATTGGTTAGTGGCAGTAGTCGTGAGCAAATGGTCCAACAAATTATGGAAATGGGAGGCGGCAGCTGGGACAAAGAGCAAGTTACTCGTGCACTTCGTGCAGCTTATAACAACCCTGAGAGAGCAGTGGATTATCTGTACTCTGTATGACTTCTCCCTATATAACTATCCCCTAAGTGGACAACGAATGAAGCTGTTGAAATTTCTTATATTTCAGGGAATTCCTGCAACTGCTGAGATAGCTGTGCCTGTACCTACGGCTCAACTAGAGGGATCTGGTGCAGCTAGAGCTGCACCTACATCTGGAGTACCTAATTCATCCCCTTTGGATTTATTCCCCCAGGTAAGAGTTTAGTATTATTTGTGTATCCAATAGAGTTAATAAGTATTGAGCTCTTTTCCACCTTATGGTTTTATTTTCCCAGGAAACGGTTTCTGCTGCTGGTGCTGGTGATCTTGGGACTCTTGAGTTTCTTCGAAACAATGATCAGGTTATTATCCTCTCTTCATTGTTTAGTTACTTTCGTTTTACCATCCAGATCTCTCCTAATCAGTTACGATGTCGAGTACTATGGATATGAAAAAGAGCATCTAGATTAGTTAGAACCACATTTCATCATCTTTGTGGAGATGTTTTTCTGCTTTAGGCACTTTTTTCTGATTATTTGATCTAGCTTTCGTGAACGTCATCCATATCACTCATCTTCTTGTATTTGCTTTTGTATTAGTTTCAACAATTACGCACCATGGTTCATTCCAACCCTCAAATTCTACAGGTAGCCTAATTCTTCCTTTATTCTGGAGGATATTTTGCAACAAATTTACTGATTCTAAACGTTCTTTGTTAAATTTGTTGCTTTTGTTACAGCCCATGCTTCAGGAACTTGGAAAACAAAACCCTCAACTTCTAAGGCTTATTCAAGAGAACCAAGCAGAGTTTCTTCAGCTACTAAACGAGCCTTATGATGGATCTGACGGGTAAAGTCCTTCAATCTATATAGATCACTAAGTTTATGACGTAATTACCAAAATCTGTCAATGATCAAAGCAATGATTCACAATGTTCAAAAAAAACCCCCCAACAGGGATGCAGACATTTTTGATCAACCGGAGCAAGAAATGCCTCATGCCATTAACGTTACTCCAGCAGAGCAAGAAGCAATCCAACGGGTAAACAAACACCATTGCAACACTCTGTTTTTTTAACATAGTCTTGAACTTTGACCTCTTTTTAACAGCTCGAGGCAATGGGATTCGACAGAGCCTTAGTAATAGAAGCTTTCCTAGCTTGCGACCGCAACGAGGAACTAGCAGCTAACTATCTATTGGAAAACTCAGGTGATTTTGAAGACTGAGTTCTCTAAACAAAATCTCTCTTCTTCATAAAGTTTTGTCCCATTTTCAGCTTCATCTTCTGCTGGATCATTTTATCTTGTGATTTGATCTCTCTTGAGTCTTGACTTAGTTTTTTTTTACTCAAATCTTCTTTTCTCCGTTTGCGTTTTGTTGCGATCGCGTTTGTATTAAACGCGATCGCTACATTTGTGAATTGTGATAAACTTTAATTTTTTTTGTTTGTGTAAAAGAAGACAGCAGAGATAAAAGTGTGGTCACGTAATTCTTGAGGGACTAAAACAAAAAAAAAAATGTAATAGATGTTTATCATAACCAACCTAGTCCTATGTTCACGGATTTTACGATTTTTTCAATCTGATCCGATAAGCGCCTACTACGCTAACCGGTTTCATACGGTTCGGATAAACCGGAATTAGTTTCCGATAAACCCTAATTATGATATTTTAATTTTTTAAAATAATAATTAAGTATTTATTTTTTAAAAAATATTAAAAAAATGAAGGTGGAAAAGAGCTGAAGTGGCGGGATTCCAAATTTGCAACAAAAACACAGCAAAAGACCTTCTCTCCCATTTTAGCGGCGATCCGATTCTGACTCTCTCTCTCGTTTAATTTCTCTCTCTCTTTCTCTCGTTTTCCTTTTGATATCTTTTCTCGAGAAAATTCTGATAGAAAGTGTGATTGAGAAAAAGGGGCGTTACCATAAGATCATCAACAATATCTTCATTAACACGATATCTATTTGTTTCCTTTTTTATTGAATTTGTTTCTTGTATTTCTGATATCTTTCCATGGATGTTGTTTTTTCCCCGGTATGATCAATTATCGCCTCCCTTATTTTACGCGAAATAATTTATTGCGACGAGATTACGTAATTGAATCTTATTTGTTGAAAAATATTCTGTAGATGCGATTGATTGAGATAAGGACCCAAATATCCTTATTCAGCTGCTTTTGTGATTTCTTTACTCAATTCCAGGTAATCATCGATTCTCTTCCCCTTTTCCTTTTTTTTTTTTTGATGTAATATCCTCAAGAAAAGCTAACTCGAAAAGTGCTTTTCCAGCTCCATTTTGTTGCTAAATCTTACTTTTCCCTCTTTGATGTCTGCTGAGAGGAATTGGAATTAGGGAATTAGATACTGAGTTCGTTTTTTTTAAAATCGATTTGTAGTGAAACAAGGATTTAGAAGATCATGGAGAAGAAGAAGTATCCGATTGGGCCGGAGCATTACACCCTTTATGAGGTTATCGGGCAAGGTGTTAGTGCTTTAGTGCATCGTGCTTTATGCATTCCGTTCGATGAAGTCGTTGCTATTAAGATTCTTGATTTTGAACGCGATAACTGCGATCTGGTGATTCTTGTTTGCCTTGCTTTTTTAAATGAGAACCATATGTTGTTGTGCAGAGGCTCAGTTTATATAATATGACTCTCTGATTTTTGTTTTTCTTACACAGAATAACATTTCGCGTGAAGCGCAGACGATGATGCTTGTTGACCATCCCAATGTGTTGAAATCACATTGTTCATTTGTTGCTGATCATAATTTGTGGGTCGTGATGCCATACATGTCTGGTGGTTCTTGTCTTCACATACTAAAAGCTGCATATCCTGATGGTTTTGAGGAGAATATTATAGCTACAATATTGCGTGAAGCGTTGAAGGGATTAGATTATCTCCATCAACATGGTCACATACATCGAGATGTTAAAGTCAGTAGCTGAATCTATTGGATATCTTCAAGTTTAAAAGCTTTGAGCATTTTCAAAATTGATGTTACACAGGAATTGCATGCTCATAAACAGTATTATTATCAGATGAACTCGTCGTAATCTGATATCTTGAAAAATTCTTGATTATCCTCATCGTGATATCTTAAGATGTTTTTGTTTCAGGCTGGAAATATTCTGCTAGGTGCTCGGGGTTCCGTCAAGTTAGGAGACTTTGGTGTATCTGCTTGTCTCTTTGATTCGGGTGATAGACAACGGACGAGGAATACATTTGTTGGAACACCTTGCTGGTAACTTGCTGAAGAAAATGAAATTTGTCTTCTTCTTCTCCCTTGTGACGTTTTTGTATGGATGATTTTCATGGCTTATGAATTGAGTTTACATGTGGATGACCTATACTGTTTCTTACTTTCACAGGATGGCACCTGAAGTCATGGAGCAGTTACATGGTTACGACTTCAAGTCAGTTTTCTCAATCTATTTGCTTATGTTTATAAGAAATGTACATAGATTGACATTTTTATTTGGAACATCAACCAGGGCAGACATATGGTCATTTGGCATAACAGGGCTTGAGCTTGCTCATGGCCATGCTCCTTTCTCCAAATATCCACCGATGAAGGTTCGCCTTCTAGTATTTGATATTCAGCTCCAAAATCTTTACTTCAGTCTAAAATATGTATGGTTTTAGGTTCTGCTTATGACACTACAAAATGCACCGCCAGGGCTGGATTATGAAAGGGACAGGAAGTTTTCTAGGGTATGCTCTTGGTCTTAAGAACAAACATTCTTGTCACGAGTGCTGGTTATTATTGTCATCTCCAATTTTCATCTTTTCCTTGTATTTTAGTCTTTCAAGCAGATGATCGCCAGTTGTCTAGTTAAAGACCCTTCCAAACGCCCGTCTGCAAAGAAGCTGTTAAAGCATTCCTTTTTCAGGCAAGCAAGGTCAAGCGATTACATTGCACGAAAACTTCTGGATGGCTTGCCAGATCTTGTTAAGCGTGTTCAGGCAATAAAGGTAGTTAGAACTAAGTAGAATCCCACAGCTGTAATATTCAACATTATGACTCAATATCTTTTACCAAAGGAGATGTGCTTTTTGCATGTAGAAAAAGGAAGAAGATATGCTTGCACAAGAGAAAATGCCGGATGGAGAGATGGAGGAGTTGTCGCAGGTTTGTGTTTCCAGTTTCCAAGTTTAATTTTATTTGATCGCAGAGTATTTAGCCTTTTAACCTCTTATCATAGTAACATGCAGAATGAATATAAAAGAGGTATAAGCGGCTGGAATTTCAATCTCGAGGATATGAAAGCCCAGGCTTCATTGGTATATGTTTGGTCTCCTTTTAAGACATAGTTAAAAAACAGCCACCTGTAAGGTTCACTATGCTTATTAATTTGATGTTATCATTTCCATCAGATCCAGGACATTGACTATAGCTTGGCGGAGAACAATTTAGCGGGAAGCACAAATTCGTTGCAGGCTCTTGACTCACAGGATATGCAATCAGAGACTCAGGTATCTTCTTCGAGAAATCTTTACTTTTTAGAGTGAAAGTTTCCTAGATCTTGTGGATTTTTCCAGTGTTAGGAATGACTCGTTGCTTTCATCTTCGTTTGTTATTTAACCAAGGTTTACACTAGTTTATATCTAATCTCGCAGGAAAATAACGTTCAAATGACAAACAAGTTGCTCCAACCCTTAATTCACCAAACTCTAAGTATCGCAAGGTTTATCTCCCAATTTGTAGCTCCGTTAATGATTATTTTGAATTATTAGAGGTGAACTAATATGAAAAAATAACATTTTGGTTGTCAGGGATAAGTCTGATGATGATTCAAGCCTTGCCAGTCCCAGTTATGATAACTATGTATATTACTCTCCCCGTAACGATGATTTATCTGTAAATAATTCAACTGTTGGTAATACGCATGCCAACAATGGAAAACCTCTGGATGGCACATCAATGTCCTCCCATCAACCAACAGGGATTCCATCAGGAAGCTGTGCTTCGGCAGAGAAAAATGTTGCTTCGAAAGGAGAGAGGTAAGTCGTTTAACACGTGGCTATTGCAAGAATTTTGTTTGATTCTAGGGTACTTAAATTGACTTCAAAGCTCGTATTCGCCGACTACATGCACTCTGTATGTAACACTAACGTTTAAATTAATATGTAAATTCCCAGTAATAAACCCCAGGATCAACTTCAGAATGGGACAACTTGCAATGGTGCACATACACAGACTACAGTAGGAGGAGATGAAGTACCTACAGAGTTGCCTGTAAAACCATCCAAAGCAGTAGGCAAGCACTTACCGTATACAAATTACTAGAATTTCTATACATATGCAAACCAATATAAACACCCCTGTGGGTCAAAGTCTTCTAATTAAACAAAATTGTGTCGGTAACAGCTACTGCTATAGATGAAACTGATGACAAGACAAAGCCACCAGTTGTGCAGCAAAGAGGACGTTTTAAAGTGACTTCTGAGAATCTAGACATCGACAAGGTGACTTATAGAGAAAGCTTGTTTCCCTTCCTTATATTAGAAGGTTGCTTTTGTAATTTGTAAACACTTTCTTGTCTCTCTCAGGTGGTTCCTGCTCCAATCATGCAAAAGAGTCACAGCATGCAGGTGCTCTGCCAACATTCTAGTACTCCTTCTCTACCAATCTCTGTTTCGGGATCTGATTTCACATCACCACAGCTAGCCAGCTCATTGGTTTATCCTCTGGTCTATCCAGTTCTGCAAACTAATATTTTGGAAAGGGTATGTATTTGACTGCTTAGATCCTACTCCATTAAATCTTTCAATGACGGAAACTTCATTAAATGTTTTACATTGCCCCAAAAAAACAGGAAAACATTCTGCATATGATGAGAGCTCTCACCACCAGAGAATTCACAGGTTAATTCCTCAACTCTTTATTCATCTTCTACCTCCGTTCGCTCTTTCATTACCACGGGACTAAACATTTCTTATTCTATGATGTAGAACCTCGTGCAGTTGATTCAGAAAGCATACAACAACCTAGTGTACCGCCTACTGAAAAATCCATGGTATGCATATGCAATATTGAGAGAAAAAGGTTCATATGTGTGTTTTATATTCTGGTGGAGATCGGAACTTAACATATATGTTCGTGTGTTGAATCACAGCTTGAAGAAGCACACGAAAGGGAGAAAGAGTTGATCCACGACATAACTGACCTGCAATGGAGGTAACTTCGACACTTTCCCACCATTGTAGCTCTCTCAAAGCTTAGTTTATAACTCTTGTTTTGTGTATTCATAGACTCATTTGTGCCGAAGAAGAACTTCAGAAATTCAAAACAGAACATGCCCAAGTAAGCTTTAAGTGATGGCTAAACGTAATTATGAGTCTATGACACTAAAACCCTTAGATTCTATGTTCAAATCACAGGTTTGATTTACATCTTTGGGGCAAAACTGCAACCAATCCTGGGCTGTGAGCAGCATCAAAGCCCTATGAACAGGTTTGATTAATCAATCATCAAAAAATAAGTATTCTCGTTTAAGGTAATATAGATTTTGCTTTTAGATGCTTTGTAATATGATTCATCACTACTACACTGTTGTTACTACTTTTGTGTCTTTTAGGTTTTGTTTGAGAGAGTTTTGCTATAATGTAACTATGGTAACTATTTTAATTACCATGGTTACATAATGTTATAGTATGTACTCTGTAATGTTGATGATGATGATGATGAAAATGATGATGATAGATTATGTATGTGGAGTATATGTTTTGGATGCGTGTAAATGAATGCATCTCTCTTTCTCTCTCTCTCACCAACTCAATGGGACAACTAAGACTTGTCGTCGTGTTGTATTGGGCAACACAAATTCAATTTCTATCATAATTGCAAATTCTTAACAATTTCTATTTTTTTATATTTTGGGATATATATTTATAGTACATTCTACATATGGAAGAATGTGAATGTGGTCTGCAAATCATAAATATTATCATGTGATTCTTATTTGTAAAATTTCATAAATGTAAAATATTATATGGAGTACTATTTATAAATTTTTAATTAAATAGGTTTATTTAAATCTTGAATCCATTAATTCAAAATCTTATTATTATATCATTAATTCAAAATCGTATTATTATATATTAAATATTTATTTTAAACATAAAATTTAAGGTGGTTTGAAAGTTGAGATTAATGATAAAGACATTTTGACGGATTAATCATTAATTAGTTAACACTTAACACATAACTAATTATTAAATTGGGAAAACAAAATAAATTATGAAACGACAATAAATATCCACTTATGACACGTGGAAAGACGTAATTGGGGAAAATTCTGGTGGTGGATGGTACGATGCAGCCAAGAACCAAATTTTTTACCGGCAATTATTATTGAGAGACGAAATTGAAAGATCTCACGTGCGGAACCGAACAAATCAATGATCTCTTTCTCTCTCAATTTTTCTTCTTTGCATCACAGTTTCCTCTTTACTTTTTCATAGATTTTTAAACTCTTTTGTTTTATTAAACTTTTTAATGAAGTGGAGTTAGTAAACGTTGAGCTTTCTGGGTCGTTCATGTATTGGCGTCACTGTATTCGAATAGAAACAATTTACGAGTTTTTTGATTTTGTAGAGATGTTATTTGTTTTTCTCTCCTTTTTTTTGATTCTATAATGCCAAAGTTTGTGTCTTTTACCCGAGAAAATTGCAATTTTCCCGAGAAAATATTGAACAGCAGAGCTTAAAGCAAAAAAGCTAAACCCTAAAGTAGTCGTTTTTTTTCTTCTTTCTAGTGGTTTGAAGTTTTGATTTTTGAGCTTTTTTGAAGCTATATTCTGGGTTTCATTTTTCTCATTGGATCCTTTTGTAAGGTGAGGAAATTATCCGTTTTTCCCGAGGAATTTTGAGTGTACATCATTGCCGACAAAACCCCATCAAAAAGTTAGCTGAGCTCTTTACTTAATTCGAATTTTAAAAATTTGAACTTTTTTGTGAGGGTTTTGTACTTTCTCCGGATCATCAAATGGGTCTATGTCATTCAGTAGATCGGACCACCGGGAAGGAACCTAGAGAAACAAGCACTGCAACCACCGTGGAGGAGACTCTAGAGGAGAGGCAAGTCTCTGGACGGTGGCGGAGACCAAGAGATTTAAAGGGTAGTGGCGAAATCGATGGGATTCAACAAGTAATGGGTCGTTTGGTTTCTAATGGTTCAAGTAAAATTGCATGTCTTTATACACAACAAGGGAAGAAAGGAACTAATCAAGACTCTATGCTTGTTTTAGAGGTTTGTTTCTTAATCTTCACTGAAATTGATCATATTTATAGCTGAAGAACAGTTTAGGGATTGTTTCACTGTGATAAGATTTAGATTGTGTCCCCTTATTCAGTCATTTTCAGAGATTTTGGTGAAGGAATGAATGTTCTTGGTGTTTTTAAGTGTTTTGCTATGTTGTTCTTTAGAATATGATTGCATTATTGTTTTAGGGTTTCTGGTTGGTTTAGGAAGAGAATAGATAGAGACTTGGAGTGATGCAAATTGCAATTACAAGACATGACTTATCAATTTTGGGACCATCAAAGAAAAAGACAAATATGAATCAAACCCATGTAGATAAGTGTAATTGAAACCAATCTAGTAGCTTGGAAGCTGAAGTGGTGTTTTGTTGCTATCTATGTTGTCTTTGAGTCTTATTTAGCAGTTTTGGGACCACTGTTTTACTTGAATCTTTCTTAGATTCTATTTCTTCTTGTTGTTTTCTTGACATATGAATCCAATAACTTGAAACTGTCACTTTTTTCAGAACTTTTGTTCAAGAGAGGATACATTGTTCTGTGGTGTATTTGATGGACATGGTCCATTTGGTCATATGGTTGCAAAGAAAGTGAAAGATACATTGCCATTTACAATATCAACTAAGTTGAAATTGACTTCAGAATCAGAACAAACTGGTCTAGTGAATGAAAATGGGATTCAAATCAAATCTACAGAGGAATTGCAGAGAAGTGAATCTGCTACTATGGATGAACAATGGTGTGAGTTAAATCCAAATGAGAATAATGAAGAACTTCCAGAGATGTATTTGCCTTTTAAACATGCGTTGCTTAAGTCTTGTCAACAAATAGATAAAGAACTGAAAATGCATCCAACCATTGATTGTTTCTGCAGTGGAACTACTTCAGTCATTGTGATCAAACAGGTAATTTGCTAGCGATTTCCTTAAAGATTTGCTTATAATCAAGATGTTTTAGGCATTTTCATTGATTGTTTTTAGGGTGATGATCTAGTGGTCGGAAATATTGGGGATTCAAGAGCTGTTCTTGCAACAAGAGATGAAGACAATGCACTAGTCGCTGTACAATTGACTGTAGACTTAAAACCTGATTTGCCAAGTACATTTTCTTACTTTTGATCTTTAAACTCCAAGAATTCAGAGGAATAAGACCTCATTTTCTCTTCTATACTCATCAGGTGAATCAGCAAGAATCCAGAAATGTAAAGGGAGAGTCTTTGCATTGCAAGACGAGCCTGAGGTTGCTCGTGTATGGTTACCAAACAGTGATTCACCTGGTTTAGCAATGGCTAGAGCTTTTGGAGACTTTTGTCTCAAAGATTACGGTTTAATCTCTGTTCCAGATATCAATTATCGCCGCCTCACAGATAAAGATCAGTTCATTATTCTCGCCAGCGATGGGGTAAGGGAAACTTAACCCATTCTTGCTTGCCATTGCAATTCTTCCAAGTTTAATTATAGCTAAAATGGAGTTTTCTTGTGTTAGATATGGGATGTGTTGTCTAATAAAGAAGCTGTGGACATAATTGCTTCATCTCCTAGTCGAAATACTGCAGCTAGAGCTCTTGTGGACACAGCTGTTCGTTCATGGAGAATCAAGTATCCTACTTCAAAGAATGATGACTGTACTGTAGTATGTCTTTATCTTCAAGATTCATCAACAATGGAAGTTTTCAGCAATCTAAAAGAGCAGACAGAGAAGAAGGAGAAGGCGTTTGAAACTAATGATGAAATTGTTCCTGTTTATGAAGTTAAAGAGGAAAAGATCTCTGAAAATTGCAAGATTGAGTCTAAGTTAATGACACTTGCAGAATGCATTTCGATTGCAGAAGATGATGAATGGTCAGCTTTGGAAGGGTTAACTAGAGTTAATAGTCTCTTGAGTATTCCAAGGCTATTCTCTGGTGAGTTAAGATCAAGTAGTTGGAGAAAATGGCTGTGAAAATCAATGTCAAATTGCTAAACAAACACATCATATCATAAACTCCATTGTTTCATATCTAAGTTCTTTTTAATGGAAGTTTTTTGCAGAAACATGTTCTTTCTCTCTCTCTCTCTCTCTCTCTCTACACAACACACTTACACACATGGAGACAAATGCTTGTTTCTTGAAGTGGCTATTACGTTTTTGGGTAGTGGTGGGACCCATTTAACTCTTGTAGGTCCCAGTTTATTTCTCTGTGTAATGATGTTCAGTGAAAGAAGGTTGCTTTGATTAGAATTAATAAAACAGAGCTTAAGCAAACTCATCAAAGTGGTTAATTTTAGCTTTCAAGATCTTAATAGGTGCTTAAAGTTTCTTCTTTTATTATCTAACGGTAACTTAAATCTACCGTTAAATTGAAATTGTTTTGTTTGTAGTCATCTTGAAGCTGTAACACTCAAGTAGTGTTTTTAATAACTAAAATGTTTTAATAAAAGTGACATATGAACCGATAAATTGACTTTGAAGAGAAGGCAAATCAATTGAAAGCAACTTTTCTTGGTGCCACTCGTGTTCTTATTGGCACAATTCTACACACATTTTTGTTGATGAGATAATGATTAAACCTTGTTTCATAAGTAAGCTTTATCTGTTCTTTGTCCAAAAGATTCCACTTAAATATAAACAAAACTCTTGTACTTATGTTATCCTAAGGAACAATGGTGGATACCACAACCACCATGACTGCTACTTCAATCTTGTTCTTGATTTGTCTTGCTTACTTCTTCACCGTTTTAGTCTCCTCTGTTACAGACCCTCGTGATGGTATGTGATGAATTCTGTACTTGAAAATGATTGTAAAAGCTTTCTTTGATCTTGTTTTGTGACTTGTTTCAGGAGCGGCTTTGCGTTCTTTAATGGATCAATGGAGTAATACTCCACCTAGTTGGGGAGATTCTGATGATCCTTGTGGAACTCCATGGGAAGGTGTTTCCTGCAATAACTCAAGAATCACTGCACTGTGAGTTTAAGAAAGAGTTAAGACAAGTTCTCTTACTTTCTCTGGTTAAGTACTAACCAAGCAAAGTGTTTTGTCTTCAGGAGCTTGTCAACAATGGGACTTAGAGGAAGACTTAGTGGAGACATTGGAGAATTAACTGAATTAAGATCATTGTTAGTCTCTTTCTTCTGTATTTCCATGGAAATGTGAAAAGAGAAACGTATTTGAGTATTTCTGATCTGAATTGGTGATTTCTTGTTGTTTTAGGGACCTTTCGTTTAATCGAAAGCTCACAGGTTCACTTACTTCCCGGTTAGGAGACCTGCAAAAGCTTAATATTCTGTAAGATATCTTGGTTACTTAGTCATTTTAAGCTCTCTTCTTCTTCTTTCTTGAGAATCTGTAACAGTTTTATCGGGTTTTTTTTCAGTATTCTTGCTGGATGTGGTTTTACTGGTAGCATCCCAAATGAGCTTGGCTATCTCAAAGATCTATCTTTCTTGTAAGAAAATTTCCCCAAGATCTGCACTAATCTCAGAACAACCAATGATTTGATGAGACTTGCCACAATTTCTTTCATTCTCAGGGCTTTGAACTCGAATAACTTCACTGGTAAAATTCCAGCGTCGCTAGGGAATCTCACCAAAGTCTATTGGTTAGATCTTGCGGATAATCAGTTAACAGGAACGATTCCAATTTCATCAGGATCAAGTCCTGGTCTTGATCTTCTTTTAAAGTGCAAACACTTGTGAGTATTTGCACTTACTCTCTAAACATCTTCTGTTTCTGTATGTTTTCACCTTTAACGATTTCTCCTCCATTGAAAATGTTAACTGCAGTCATTTCAACAAGAATCATCTCTCAGGAAAAATTCCACCAAAACTTTTCAGTTCTGACATGATACTAATCCATGTGTAAGTCAATTTTCTTGGTCATAATCAGTTTCTGTCATGCTCAAGGTTACTCAAGTTCCTCTAAATTTCAGGCTTTTCGATGGAAATCAGTTCACAGGGAACATACCTTCGACCTTAGGACTCGTTCAGACACTCGAGGTTCTGTGAGTAACATGCCATCTCTATCTCCTCAGTTTCATAATAATTTTTCCTCATCTTCAAAGATTTAACTCTTTTGGATTTTTCATCAGCCGGCTTGACAGAAACACACTCACTGGAAAAGTTCCAGAGAATCTCAGTAATCTCACAAATGTCATTGAACTGTGAGTTTATTAAACATTTCAGACATATCATATTAAGCAATGATAATGAATGTAAACATAATTCAATTTTGGTTTCTCAGGAATTTAGCTCACAACAAGCTTGTAGGATCTTTACCTGATCTTTCAGACATGAAGTCACTAAACTACGTGTAACTCTTTCAGCACCAGAAGAATCTTTGTCTAAAATTCTGTATTTGTATGTTCTAATGAATTTCATATCTGTTACAGAGACCTCAGCAATAACTCATTTGATCCATCAGAGTCTCCTCTCTGGTTCTCAACTTTACCTTCACTAACTACACTGTAAGTGCTCCTCTTCTTCTATTTACAAACCAGAAACTCCTGCAACGAAGAAATCTCATATATATCTTTCCTTATAGCGTAATGGAATATGGAGCACTTCAAGGACCAGTACCAAACAAGCTCTTTGGTTTCCCACAGCTTCAGCAAGTGTAAGTTTCAATTTTAGAGTCTCAAATTTAGAAATCATCTAGCCTCTGAGACCGATTTTGCGCAGAAAACTGAAAAAGAATGCATTCAATGGAACGCTGAGCTTGGAAGACACAGTAGGTGCACAACTTCAACTCATTGATCTCCAAGACAACGACATTTCCTCAGTTACACTAAGCTCTGAATACACCAACACATTAATGTAAATAGCTTCTTTAACTAACACAGTTTAAACTTCATAAACCGATGAATCTTATACCTCTCTCTTTTTACAGACTCGTGGGAAACCCTGTCTGCACAACTGCTCTCTCAAACACAAACTACTGTCAGATTCAGCAACAAGCTCAACGGATATATTCGACCAGTCTTGCAAACTGTGGAGGCAAATCTTGCCCTTCAGACCAAAAGGTTAGCCCTCAGAGCTGTGAATGTGCCTACCCTTATGAAGGCACATTATACTTTCGAGGGCCTATGTTCAGAGATCTCTCCAATGTTGACACGTACCATTCTTTGGAGATGAGCTTATGGGTTAAACTAGGACTTACTCCAGGCTCTGTATCTCTACAAAACCCTTTCTTCAACAATGATGATTATCTTCAGATTCAGTTGGCACTTTTCCCATCTATTGGGAAGTATTTAAATAGAACTGAAGTTCAGAGAATAGGATTTGACTTGAGTAACCAAACATATAAACCTCCTCCTGTATTTGGACCATACTATTTCATTGCATCTCCCTACACTTTCCCAGGTAACAGATATATTCACTACTTAGAGGCGATTTTCGTCTGAAGTTTTGATCTCTTAATTCTGAAAACTCTTTTCAGCTGAAGGTAATGGACATTCCTTGAGCTCTAGGATGGTCACTGGGATAATAACTGCCTGCAGCGTGTTGGTTCTCTGCCTGGTTGCTTTAGGAATATATGCTGTTTGGCAGAAGAGACGCGCAGAGCAAGCTATCGGTTTGAGTAGACCGTTTGGTAAGTTCAATGTTCTAGTAACTGTTTTACTGATAACATTCCTGGAGAAAACATTAAAGAAGAATGAAAATTTAGTCAAATCTTGATATCATTATAGAGGCGGAATATGAAGTCTACCTGAAAAAAAAGAACTTTACATGAGATTTCATTATAGATTATATAAAGAAATTGAAGAGTGAATACAATAATCTTCTAAGACAATCACTGGTTTTTCTTTCAGTTTCATGGGCATCCAGTGGAAAAGACAGTGGCTGCGCGCCACAGTTGAAAGGAGCACGGTGGTTCTCCTATGACGAGCTCAAAAAGATCACAAACAATTTCTCCGTGAGCAATGAGTTAGGCTATGGAGGCTATGGAAAGGTGGATTTCTCAGAAAACCGTGAAAGATCTATTTTTGAAACAATGGTTTCACTTTCAGGGTTTAACAATTAGTGTTTTATATCCCTTTCTCTGCAACTTACTTAGGTATATAAAGGAATGCTTCCAGATGGACAGATTATAGCGATCAAAAGAGCACAACGGGGGTCAACACAAGGCGGGAACGAGTTCAAAACAGAGATCGAGTTGCTTTCACGAGTTCATCACAAGAACCTAGTCGGACTTGTCGGATTTTGCTTCGAACAAGGCGAGCAGATTCTTGTCTACGAATTCATGCCCAATGGATCACTTAAAGATAGCTTAACCGGTATTGCACAGTCTTGTATATTCATATCATCTTCTTTAGCTATTGACCTACAAAATACATAAATCTTTGAGCATTCTTCTTAGGACGATCGGGTATAACACTAGACTGGAAAAGAAGGCTGCGAGTGGCTCTAGGATCAGCGAGAGGACTCGCTTACCTCCATGAACTAGCAGATCCTCCGATCATCCACAGAGATGTGAAATCAACCAACATTCTTTTGGATGAGAATCTCACATCCAAGGTTGCTGATTTTGGCTTATCCAAGTTAGTTTCAGACTGCACCAAAGGCCATGTTTCAACCCAAGTCAAAGGCACATTGGTTAGTTTTATTGTGTGATTCATATAATGCAAAATCTATGTAGCTTCAATTTAGGGATTTTGAAATCGATTATGAATATGATGGCAGGGATATCTAGATCCGGAATACTACACAACCCAGAAACTTACAGAGAAAAGCGATGTATACAGCTTCGGTGTTGTAATGCTTGAGCTAATCACAGCGAAACAACCGATTGAGAAAGGTAAGTACATTGTTCGGGAAATCAAGCTTTCGATGAACAAAAGCGACGAGGAATTCTACGGATTGAGAGAAAAAATGGATAGTTTACTAAGAGACGCCGGAGCTCTGCCGGAATTTGACCGGTATTTGGATTTAGCTCTAAAATGTGTTGATGAGACGGCGGCTGACAGGCCAACGATGAGCGAAGTTGTTAAGGAGATCGAGATGATTATACAGAATAGTGGGACCAGCACCAGCTCCTCCGCATCAACATCGTCTTCCACCACAGATTTTGGAGCCGTGAAGGGCGGAGATAAGATTCTCTACGGAGAAAACTTGCGGAAGAAAGAAGTTCTCGGCGGAGACGGAGGCGGAGCTTTTGATTATAGCGGCGGTTACTCTGTTCCGACGAAAATTGAGCCGAAATAGCAATGACATTTCTAGGGCTTGAAGAATGACAAGAAATTGTATTTGTTGTAACTTGCGCTCGAAGGCGTAAATGAATGGGTTTATACTTTATAGGGCTTGCTATATATTCTCATTAGTTCTTTTTTGGGCTTGAGCCCATTACTATCATTCATGGGCTAAATTTATCGTACACGTGGGCATCCACGTGACCTAATTATTTTTATAATACACGTGTGTAAATGTGTATATACACACTATAGATGGGCCAAGTAATTAATATTAAGTTTGACAAGCAAATTTAATTGTCGCTTAATTGGGCCCAATTATTACTATTTAAATTGGATATTTGAAAGCCCATTAAGGCCCAAAACGGGAAGCCACCTGAGAAGTCAACAAATGGTGGGGACGCGGATTCCTATAAGAAACAAAATGCGTCCTAAGAATTGAAGAAGTCTATTTTCGCGAGTTAAAGCGGTTTCTCATTAACTCTCTCAGTTTCGTGATTCTGTGGGAACGAAGACGACACACCAAGAAGAGCATCTCAAAGAGGAGCTAGCATTGATAGAAACCCTAGAGAGAAGGCGAAATGTCGGAGGTGCAGATTTCGCCGTCGATTCACGACCCGCAAGGGCAAGAGAAGCAGCAGCAAGCCGCTGGAGTCGGGATTTTGCTTCAGATCATGATGCTTGTTCTCTCTTTTGTACTCGGTCATGTTCTTCGTCGTCATAAGTTCTATTATCTACCTGAAGCTAGTGCTTCTCTTCTCATCGGTTCGTTTTCGCATTGTGATAGTCGTTCTCGAGTTTCCCCTATTTCATCGGAATTTTGCTTAATTACTTGCAAATTGTTGAATTTAGGGCTGATCGTTGGTATTTTAGCGAATATTTCGAATACGGAGACCAGCATAAGGTTCTTTGAAGTTCTTATCATCTTTTACTTTATTCTCATTTTTATATTGCTATTTTTTTTCTGTCGCTTCTTGACTGACCTGGAAACTCCAAAGTGTGTATTTTCGCGCATTTACATACCCGAAAAAGAGTATGTATTGTCCACTGCTGATCAATTTTACTTCTTCGCATTTTGTTTTAATTTCCCTGTCAGGACATGGTTCAATTTCCACGACGAGTTCTTCTTCTTGTTTCTGCTGCCGCCTATTATCTTATATCCTTAAATCGAGTTCGGTTGTACAGACATCTCTGTGTGTCATAACCTTTTCTTTGTTTTTCAACTCTTAATAAAGTATGTTGTATTCCTTGACGAACTTGTTTGCACTCAGTCAGGGTTCAGTCTCCAACCCGTAAGTACATATAGTTTCATCTATTTATTGGTTTTCTTGTTTTACTATTTGAGATCATATCCTTACTTTTGATCTTGACGATGCTTATGTTGCTGACGGGTTATATGCAGAAACCTTTCTTCTCGAACTTTGGAGCCATTGTCACTTTTTCTGTACTTGGCACCTTTGTCGCTTCAGTTGTTACTGGCTTGCTAGTGTATGTATCTCCGCCTGTGAATGGCTTCTGTTGCTTACGGAAAAAGATCCTCATCCCATTATTTATATGTTCTTTTTTTCTATTGAAGGTACCTTGGCGGTGTGATGTTTCTTATGTACAGACTTCCATTAGTTGAGTGTCTCATGTTTGGCTCTCTTATCTCAGCCACCGATCCTGTCACTGTCTTGTCTATATTTCAGGTTCGTCTCTTTCATTGGTCTCTGTGGAGGTTCTCAGTTTTACGAACAGTAGATTTCAACCAGGCCTTATTACTTATTTTGCAGGAGCTTGGGTCAGATGTGAACCTGTATGCTCTAGTGTTTGGTGAATCAGTTTTAAATGATGCTGTAAGTACTCTTTGACTATTTATTTCAGATTCCTGCTATTGTGGATATCAGGCGGAAAGATATCACATTACTTATCGATTTCTTTCTCCTTTTTCTTATGTTGCTTTGGAAGATGGCCATTTCTCTGTATAGGTATGTAAACTATCGAAAATTGGCTGTGAAAGTCGAGATGGTGAGGTATTATAACAAGATTATGAACTGCAATGCAGGACAATGTCCTTAGTGAGAAGTAACTCATCTGGACAAAATTTCCTTATGGTTATAGTCAGGTTTCTGGAAACCTTTATCGGCTCAATGTCTGCAGGTTTGCTTATATTATCTGCTTTCCTTTCTCACTATCTCTATATTTCGCTCTTTCAAATTATATTAGCATTTGAAGCATCTCAATATTTTTCTTTATTTCAATATATATATTCCTATATATATGCTTCATGGATTATAAAAACGAAAAATGTGTGCTTCTGCAGGGGTTGGAGTTGGATTTATTTCTGCTCTCATATCCTTTTTGTGGTTTTAGTTTCATTACGCAACATTTACATTTCGTTCCATATGCATGGACAACTTGTTAGCCTTAATGCGAAGCACCTCTTCAAGTATGCAGGTCTGGATGTTGAAAAGTGAGTGATCATAATTCCTATATTGATTTCAAGTTATAATGGTCAACGCTGTATTATTTTGTTCTGATGCACTTGCTTCTTTCAGTTTGCAGAACTTAGAGTGCTGCCTCTTTGTGCTTTTTCCATATTTTTCGTAAGTATTTTTATAAGTAATCTCTCCTATATGATCATCTATGTGCCTCCTTACTTTACTCAGAAATTTTACAGTTTGTTTCTTTTGGCATTTTTTTCCTTGTGCCAGATACATGCTTGCTGAAGGTCTCAGCCTATCTGGCATTGTATCAATTCTATTTACCGGGATTGTGAGTAATAATTATTTGATTAGATGAAATCTATGTGCTATGATTCTCAGCCTAAACTAAAATAGCATAATGGAAACTGTTTGTTCCTTTCAGGTCATGAAGCATTACACCTTCTCAAATTTGTCTGGAAATTCTCAACGATTTGTATCTGCATTTTTTCATCTGATATCTTCATTGGCTGAGACGTTTACGTATGCATATACACTTATTTTCTCATACATATCAGCTATTGATATCTGTGATATGCTTTAACGTGGTGATCTTATAATTTAATAAAACTGCAGGTTCATCTACATGGGTTTTGATATTGCTATGGAAAAGCATAGTTGGTCACACTTGGGGTTCATCTTTTTCTCAATTGTATCCTCTTACTCAAATCTTACTACATTAGAATTCAGCCATTATTACAGCTTTAATTAACCTCCTGTAACTCCTTAACTTTCCTTTAATGTTTCGTGACAAACCTCAGCTGTTTATCATAATTGCGAGGTATGTTTTTTGTTTTGTAGCAGGATCTTTGACCATATCATGTTAACACTCATATATATATTGTTTTTGGATAGTCATTTGTTAGAGTGTTACCATTTTGCATATTTCTCTTATGCAGGGCAGCTAATGTGTTTGGGTGTGGATATTTAGTTAATCTGGTACGACCTTCACATAGGAAAATACCAATGACACATCAAAAAGCACTTTGGTACAGTGGTAAGATACTGTTCTTTGTTCGGTTCAGTTATGTAGACCGATGTAATTATCAATATTAAGTGACTAGGCATATGGCCTGCATAGGACTTCGAGGTGCTATGGCGTTTGCTCTTGCTCTGCAATCGGTTCACGATCTCCCAGAAGGACATGGTCAAACTATATTCACAGCAACTACAGCCATTGTTGTTCTGACGGTAATCCATCCTGGAACTAACAATTTGATTTAAAATTTAGCTCCCTGATCACAAGGTTCCCGAATTCTTATGCATTTTTGTGATGAATGATGATTCTCCTTGATGCTGCTGAACTGATTCAGGTGTTGCTAATTGGAGGATCCACTGGTACAATGCTTGAAGCCCTAGAGGTTGTAGGCGATAACCATGATACATCCCTTGGTGATGTAAGTCAAGTAAATATATCTTTTGATTCTTACATAGACACCATGTCCTGAAAATGATCCCGCTTATTCAATATATATATATATATATATATACTTCTGTCAGGGATTTGAAGTGGTGACCAATCGTTACATGAGTAATTATGATGAAGGAGATTCACCATCAGGAAGTGGATTCAGGACAAAACTAAGAGAATTTCATAGGAGGTAATTAGCCTATACCCCTAAAAATTAAAATTTTATCCGATTTCAAATCTACCAATCATTACAATCCCATTTGCTTTTAATTTTCCGCAGCGCTGCATCCTTCACAGAACTAGACAGGAACTACCTAACACCATTCTTCACTAGTAACAATGGAGAATCTGATGATGAGGTTGAAGAAAATGAACAACAACATGGTAACAATATTTTAACAAATCTTGTTACCACGTTTATATGCTTACTGTCACCTTGTAATCATCAATGGTTTTTGCAACAGAGCGAATTTCGTTTAGCAGAAGAGGAAATTTGAGCAACCGCTGATGAAGTTAATTTCAGAGACAATTCCACTTGCATATAGAGTCAAAACAGTCGTCGTGTACATTAACAAATCGGACTTGGGAGCAAAGTAGTTAGAGGAGGAGAGATTCTTCTAAGGTTTTCTTCTATATTACCACTCTGTTTCTTGCTTTACACTGAACCTCACTGGATATTGTTTGAAGCTTTGAAGCTTAATCACGTTCATGAAATGACTTCCTTGGCCCTTAAAAAAAGTCACTTTCTAATTTCTATCTTATACTTATAGTTTCCTCTGTCTTCTAGTGGTATCTGGTTTTGAAATATGTATAAATGGAGAAGGCCACGGCACGCAAAGAGTGTGGACCGTATTTTCTCTAACCATACGTTTTTATAAGTTTGAAGCGGTGTAAGTTACCAGAAAAAAAAGCTATCTTTCTTTCTCTCTCTTAAATATCTCCTATTTCTTTCTCTCTCTTCTACGTCTTCTTCTTTGATGGCTGTTATTACTGGCTGGGCAATCACGAGGACCACAAACTGAATTCTTTGTTTTCTAACTTTTGCGGAATTTGTGGTGTTACGATGAGTTTGATGATTGGTCAGTCGCTGGGTTTAACTCCAGTCGGTGATGTTTCGTTGCGAAGTTCGAGAAGGTTTGGCGGCAAACCTACGTTTTTTTTTGTGAATCGGAGGAAATTGACGCGTGCGGCTCTGGTTCAGGCTAGACCTAAGGAGGATGGAGCGGCGGCAACTCCTTCATCTTCATCAAGGGCGACAACGCCGGCGGTTGTGCAGTATAAACGGGCTGATCTTGCCGATGATCTTCAAGCGGAGGCGCGAGCTTTGGGTCGTGCTGTTGATGCTTCTGTGTATTCACCGGAGCTTCTCGCTAGGAAGCACGGCTCTCAGCCCCTGAAGGTGAGCTACTTCGTCAGTTTATGGAGTTAGTTGTTAAATTCTGATTTAAACTGATAGAAAAGGGAAACTCAGAGATGCTACGCAATTTGGGACTTAGGCTTTGCGGAGAAGTTTGGAGATTTTGGTAGCTTTGGGTGGTTTTGCGTTGACATTGGCAATTGATAAGAGGCAAGGCAGTTTGGAGCTAAACATGAAGAAAAGAGCAGGTGAACTCCGGCGGATTTTCACCCGTCTGGGTCCTACTTTTGTTAAATTAGGTCAGGGTTTGTCCACGCGACCTGATCTCTGTCCACCGGATTACTTGGAAGAACTAGCTGAGCTGCAGGTTCACCTCTTTTCGCTCTTAACTTCCTATATTACTCAGCTTTAGATTACTGTCATATGAAATGCAGAAACTTTTGCTCAATAGGTTAAAGAATCCCTCTAAATTTGTCTATTCTATGTATTTGAGTGCCTACGCAGGATTCTTTACCAACGTTCCCTGACGCAGAGGCCTTTGCTTGCATTGAGAGAGAGTTGGGTTTGTCTCTAGAATCGGTTTTCTCAACAATATCCCCTGAGCCAATCGCTGCTGCTAGTCTTGGCCAGGTTTACAAAGCCCAGCTGAGATACTCAGGTCAGATTGTTGCTGTTAAAGTTCAACGCCCTGGAATTGAAGAAGCCATTGGCCTTGACTTTTATCTTATTAGAGGAGTTGGGAATCTCATAAACAAGTATGTAGACTTCATCACTACTGATGTCCTTGCCCTTGTAGATGAGTTTGCCTGCAGAGTTTATCAGGAACTAAACTATGTCCAGGAGGCGCAAAATGCTAGGAGGTTTAAGAAACTGTATGCTGATAAAGCAGATGTTCTTGTACCTGATATATTCTGGGATTATACAGCTCGCAAAGTCCTAACTATGGAATGGGTTGAGGGAACTAAACTAAACGAGCAAGTTGCTATTGAGAGTCAGGGTTTAAAGGTTCTGGATCTTGTGAATACAGGAATCCAATGTAGCTTAAGGCAACTCTTAGAGTATGGTTTTTTCCATGCTGATCCTCATCCCGGTAATCTCTTGGCAACACCTGATGGAAAACTTGCCTTTCTAGACTTTGGTATGATGAGTGAGACACCAGAGGAAGCTAGATCAGCTATCATAGGTCACGTTGTTCATTTGGTAAACCGAGATTATGAAGCCATGGCTCGAGATTATTATGCTTTGAAGTTCTTGGCTCCTGATGTCGATGTCACCCCCATCGTACCAGCTCTCAGAAACTTCTTTGACGACGCACTTAACTATACAGTCAGTGAACTCAACTTTAAAACTCTTGTTGATGGTTTAGGTGCTGTCTTTTATCAATATCCGTTTAATGTCCCAGCCTACTATGCCTTGATTTTGAGGTCTCTTACTGTGCTTGAAGGATTGGCACTATATGCAGATCCTAATTTTAAAGTGTTAGCTGCTTCATATCCATATTTTGCAAAGAGGCTTCTCACTGATCCAAATCCGTATCTAAGAGATGCCCTTATTGAGCTTCTATTTAAAGATGGAAAATTTAGATGGAATAGACTTGAGAATCTTCTACAACAGGGAAGTAAAGATAGAGATTTCTCAGCAAAGGATGCTCTACAGCCTGTGTTGAAGCTACTGCTAGATGAAGACGGCGAAAACCTTCGAGTGTTAGTGATTAAAGAAGCTGTCCGAGTCAGTGAAGCCATTGCTCTGGGAACTGTAGTTGATACATACAATTCTGTTCCCGAGTTTGTACGATCTTTCGTCTTCAATGGAAATGGGAATGGTCCTCTTGCAATGGGTAACACAGAACTCCAAAGCTCACTTGAGCTTCGTGACCAGGTCTTTAGAATCTGGAGTCTCCTTGGTTCTTCAGAAAGCTTTGATCCAGCTATTTTGCAGCCAATACTACAGGTGATTGACTATACACTGATCCAGTTTCTGGAGAGTGTTTTAAGTTTATATGAGCTTAACTCTAGTTTCGTTAATCAGGTGGTGCAACAACCAGAGGCACAAAGACTTGGAGGACGAGTAGCTGGTGGTGTTGGTCAGCGTCTTGCAGCTCGGTTTCTGCAACAACTACTTCGAGCCACAACACCATCTTCAACATCAATCTCATAGCCTCAATGAATGGTAATTGTATATTATTAAAGACAAAACATTCGCAAACCGCAAAAGTATCATTCTTTTTCTGTCTATTTTGTATTTTATCACACCAAACACATCTGGAAAACACCAGAAACAGAAATGTACCAAAAACGAAACCAACATATATTCAAATGCAAATGAGATTCACACTAAATTTCTGTCTCTGAATATAGTACATAGTGTACTGTCTTGATCTGCAGGTACAAACGACAGAAACCAAGCTGGAGCTATAGAAATATGAACTTTGATTACAATTCGTGAATATTATATATACTTTTTAATAAGTTTTGCACGCAGCTATTTTCTTCTTTGTCTCAACAGAAGAAGAATCAAAGGAAAGAAAACATGAGCACAAAAGTAGAAGGAAGAAAACAGAGAAGCAACGATTCGAATCATAGGAGAGAGGCTGGGAACAAGATAAGCTTCATGTGTTGTCATGTTTTCCTTACAGGTACTTGATCAGCAGCCAAATCACCAGAGCAAGTCCCACGATCCCAAGCACAGACAAGAGCATAGACATGCAAGAGCAACCACTTTTCATACTCTTGTTCATCACAGCAAGGCTCTTCTGCACACGCTGTCATTTAGAAACACAAACAGGTTACATCAATCCAAAGGCTGCTGAAATCAAACCAAATGCTGCTGAAATCAACCCAAAGGCTGCTGAAATCAATCTACTCCAAAGGTAATTACATATGAAACGTAGGAAATTCAAGATTACAGGCAATTGCTGAACTAAAGTGAAATCAATTAACATATTATAAGGTGGCTCTTGGACCTTAATGCATTAGCCAACTTTAAACCCACTTTTTTGTACTGAACTAAAGTGATATTAATTTGTTTAAAAACGTGTATTTACCCGTAAGCGAGAGTCTGTAACATCCACATGGTAGTCTAAGTCATCCTGCAGGGAGAGAATTCAGGTTTATTACTAAAGTGAATCAAAATCAACAGGAGAAACAAAACAATGAGCAGTGGCAGACATACGATAAGCCTTGTCTGCAGTGTAAGTTCCTCATTGACAGCTAAAGCTATGTGTTTGGTACTCATGACTGTTTCCTCCAACTGCTCAAGCCCTTCGTCTTGCTCTACTCAGGAAAATGCAAAACAAAGAAAGGGAAAGATTAGTACAGTACATGTATTATGTACTTAGGTTAATGTGATAATAGCATAACACAGCTAACCTCTCATAACTTGTCGCTGAAATCCAACAATTCCTTGGTTGTCCATGCCAGAGGCTCTTTTCACCGCATCATCCTGCTTTATTTCTGTCCCAAGCAAGCTGTCTCTATTTGCAAAGTTTGACATGTTCAAAGCAGAAGCAACCTGATTTGCTTTTGTTCTTAAATTCCCAACCATATCCTTGCGACGATTCATCTCTTTCTCTGAACTGCATAAAAACATGGTAAACAGCCATAATTGGGAAGTAAATGCTCAGACAAACAATAGAAACATGGAACTTATTATGTCTAGTTTCAGGTACAAGATGGCTTACACATTTTGCTTCCCAGGAACCTTCACAAGAAGGGATTGCAGACTGTCTAATCGAGTCCCTAAAATAGTGATCTTTCTTCGTATTGCTGAAGCACGACGTTGCGCATCAGGACCTGTTAAACCTGACGCATTCCTTTCTGCCATCATCCCATTTATATCCTCAGAGAGCTTTACAGCTTCATTGTAGTCTCTCATCCATGCATCCGAAGAAGACGCCATTGATCTGAACCAATTCCTACCCAATTAAAAGGTTCCCTAAACCAATACTGATCTTCCACATACAAATAAAATTCATAGAATTACGAAGCAGCTATACACTAGCTCCAACTAGCTTCTAATCTCTTATATCAAACAGAATTTCTATACAATAACATAAAGCTTGAAGAGCTTTCTCGAAAAGGCGGTAAATGTAGAAACTTTTCGCAATTCACAACGATAGAAGAAAAATGATTGTAGATAATCAAACTCAGAAAGAAAATTAGGTATCAGTATAGATACAAAATCGCCTTTCTCTGAAATTTCAGACCCTAAAAAAAACAACTTTACTATTCATGGATAAAAAAACCTAGGCCAATTCCCAGCTAGATGGAGATATAATTAAACAATCAGCTCCAAATCTCCGAACCCCATGATCCAATTATTCATGATCAGGGAAGATCGGAGAGATTAGCCTTACAAAATAACCCCAATCAACGCACCATCAAAATTGACCTAAATTACATCGCTAAGAGAATCAAAATAGCTTACTCCAGAAATCCCTTGCACCTCGATCAAACCTTTGACTCGCGGTTCTCCTTACCTTGAAGATCAAAACGGGATCGTCGTGCTGACTTTGCAAACGCGGAACCACCGAAAAATCGACGGAAAAATAATTTGAAGTCAATCCGTAACGAAAAAGGTAATTATACGAGCGAGACGAAACGTCATCGTTTTACAACAACTTTATCCATAGACAGTTGGGCGTTATCATCAATAACAGAAGTTAAGGGGTTTACAATAAAAATAGAATTACATAAGAATAATGGATCACAAAAAAGCATATGGGCCTGTAAATTATTTAAGGCCCAACGCTATTCTTTCGAATTTAAAAAAAAAAACATTGGACCTTAAATAACTTTCAGGTCCATATAAATAGAATCTTCATAATGGGCCACAAAGCATTGGGCCTTATAAATTATGGGTCACATATATACACATATAGTATGTAAAAAATTGTTAATTTCTGTTGTATATAATAATTATAGTAATTAATAATTATAAAAAAATGTATATATATATATTATCTAAAGCAGAGAGTAATGAATATTGATGATATAATATTAATAAAAAAAAATCAGAACATGTTTGGTATCTACATATAATTAAACGTCACATTAATAAAAGGGTTTAATACAATGACGTCTTCGTAAAGGCAACGGCACATATGAATACGTTTATTAATTAACTAATAAATAAATAAATAATATTATAAGTTTTATAAACGGGTAAGAGAATATATAATTTTACCGTGAGAATCCTATGTTTTTACTGTGTTTCGTGTTAAAATTAAAATTTACAAAATTAATTAAAATTAAATGTGTTAATTTGGGGGCGAGAATCTCAAGAGAGAGAGAGAGTTGAAGTCAAAGGAGAGGAGCCTTGAATTGTGGATTTGATGTTTGGACCGTCACGTGCTTTCTCTACGCTCTTTTAGGGCTTTGCTTTTTTTTTTCTTCTACCGCACGTGCCAATCTTCTATACATGTATATGTATACGTGCGGTTTCCATTTTATTATTTTTTCGTTTTTCAATCATTATTTTTATTTCTTCACAAGTAAAATATTAGTAAGTTAAATACTTTTCATATTTACAACGTCTAAAATCTTAAAATAATCGAACGAGGGAACACTTTTTTTTTATTACTAATTGTCTACTTATCAAAGTTTTTACGTTGATCATTTAAAAAAAATAAATGTTTGTAAATTTAAAAATATGCCACATAATCTTTAATCACGCAAATATGATTGTATGAAAATAACAAACAAAAAAATCATGTGTATGTTTATATATAATAAAATGGTGAATTATTCTATTTGTAGAACTTCACACACTAATTTTTTAATCAATACAAATATTTACATGTAATAGAATTATGTATTAATTATAAGTTTTCTGTATTTTTTAAAGGTTTGTACTTTGTAGTATTAGAATTTGAGCCAATAAAAATTAAAATAATAAATAAGTGAAATATATCACATAATAGTTTTCTTTTATTTTAATAAAAGAAATTGAATTAAACTAAATATTTCTGGAGTTTAGATACAGTGTAATAGTTAAGCTTTTTTCCATTTAATTAAGCCTCACAAAGTGACTAATTAATAAAGCAAATAATTAGAGGAAGCAATTTTAGCTAACTTCGAAGTCATTAATCTGCAGTATATATAAATATTAACTTAATTCTAAATTTTGGTTGAATAAAATCTTAACTATACTATATAGGAGTAGTACTATAAAAATAATAAAAAATGAAAAATGCACTGAAATTGATGTAATAATAAACAAAGGAGCATAATTCAAGGTACGATACATCATATAGATATATTTTTCTTCCCAACATTTGACTGCAAAATTGAGGGTATAGAAGCTTCAATTCTTGTTTTGTTTTATCCTTGGGATACATCAAACCAGATCTTATATTTTATCATTTTTTATCATATATTATATACTTTTTTAATTTGCTACTTATTATATCTCATTAATCGATTCCTACTTGTTTGTTTTCAAAGCTAATTAGTTACTCTTATAATTAATATCTTAATTAAACAGCTGTAACCCATGGTCTGACTTTAGTTAATCCTCATACTTATACATTATATACACTCATTCTTACGTCAATACATGTATTCTTTTTACGTTATATTGGCTATGATGTTTTGATAATATTTTTTTTCTAAATTAGGCATGTTTTGTAATTTCTAATGTAATTTTGTAGTGTAGTTTTCAATTTTTTTTTTGTTATTCGTTTTATGTAACTTAGTTTTTGACAATTTGTAAATTTTCCTAATTATTGTGTATTCTAGCCAAAAAACCAAAGAACTTGTGTGTATATATATAGAGAATTTGATTGCAATTAATATTGCTAACAACAAACATGATATATTAACTTCTTATAAAATAATACTAGTATAATATTCTTACACGGAACATATAAAACATAAATATTTTTGAATTAACGAATTAATTTACAGAATATATATGTTTATACAAAATAAAAACATGCATGATATATATATATATACAAATTGTTAATGAAATTTACATAATTTACAACAACAAAAAAAACCGTGTATATATAATTTGGACTTAAGATCAATATTTAGCATGCATACACATTTTAAACATAAGATTAACAAAAAAAACAAATGTTGAAATTGATCAACTATACATATATATATATAAATAAATAATATAATAAAGTAATTCTCATATATTTCTGTGACTATCTTTGGTTTTATTAAATTAATCGAAAAAATAAAAGTGGCACTGATCCATACAAACCCCAAAGTCCTCTCTTCTCTCTCATCTCTGAAATTAAGAAGAAAGGTAGAGAGAGATAGAAACCCTAAACATCGTGCCCTTGAAGTTAAGATATCTTCACTCTTCTCTTCATCTCTCTCTCACACTTGTATTGCTTCTCTCTCTCTCCTCTCTTTGTCTTCTACAACCTCTTGCCTCTAACAGAAGCAATAATTTCCCGGCCTCCAAGGTTAGCTTTCCTTCTTACACATCCATGTCATATATATCTTTCATCATCATCATCTTTATCATCATCTACATATATATACACTCAAATACTCACTCTCCTTGTATCTATACTTTTCCCCTTCAACTTTCTCTCTAGAGTTTAATTTCATTTCTTCTCGTTGATATAAACATGACTTGTTCTATCATCAAAACTCTCTTGTCTCTATGGGAACATTCATCAAACTCTAGTAAATGTTATGTATGTGTAAGAAAGATCCAATTTTGTTTATGAAATTGAAATAAAGTAAACAAAATCGAAATAAAGTTAGAGACTTTATTGCATATAGATATGCATGCATGTTGAATATAGGGTTTTGAGTTGTAGATCTAAAAATGAATTCAATCCTAATTATTGCGTACCTTGAGAACTTCTTGGATTAGTATATAGTCAAGAACCCATTAATTATTCATTAAATAAATCTAATTTGTGTTCTTGTTTGGTTTATATATGTTTAGGGCAAAGAGAAAAAGGAAACTACATCTTTGATTTGTGTAAAGGATATTAATGGAGATAGGGTCGTCGTCTGCGGTGGCCGGAGGAGGAGGAGGAGGAGGACAGCTGTCAGTGCCTCCGGGATTCCGATTTCATCCAACGGAGGAGGAGTTACTTTACTATTACCTAAAGAAGAAAGTTTCTTATGAACCAATTGATTTAGATGTTATTAGAGAAGTTGATCTCAACAAGCTTGAACCTTGGGAACTTAAAGGTAATTTTTATAAAACACTTTTTTAATTAATTATTACCATTTTCTATAACTATATTTTTAATTAATTCAATATTATCATCTAATCCACACGAATTTATTGAATTAGTTGGTAGAAACATAAACTCTTACAACATCGTATATAATAACATAATGAAGATAGTTCAATTATTAGTTGTAAGTTTTTTTCAAATTATTATATATATGAAGTAATTGAGATTATATAATTGGAGAAGCGTGTGTATATACATATAAGTTAGTGAATTATGTTTTTGGTCTGCACAAAACTACAAGATAGATGTCAAAGACAAAAGACATATATTGTGGTAACATTTTTTTTGTCTGTGTCCCCATGGAAACATGCATCTACTTATAAATTCCCACTTTTATCACATTCTTGATTCAACTATTTTCCAATTTTAGTGGAATCTTGTAAAACCTTACGTGTGTGTGTTTGTTGTGTGTCCATTTATATATATATACATTTCAACAAAAAGACAAACTCGTGTGTTTCATTCATGTCTACTAGATTAATTAGTAACATAAAAACAAAACTACAATGTCTTTTAGTATATATATATATATATAATCATATCCTCAAAATAAGCCAATAGTTTATCACATTACGGGCATATAACAAACCATAAAAAAATGGTAATATATAGTGTTTTAGTCTTTTGAACTATATATCTCAGTTCGGTAAAAAAAACTTTCAATTATTAAAAAAACCGATTATCAAGTTCAAGATTTAAAAATTATTTTGATAGTTCAAAGTTTTTTTTCACAGAAAAAAATATGGTCTAATATATATACCATAATCCCTAAAAGAAATTTTAAAAATATTATTTAGAAAAATGATCATTTCTCCGGTGTAGTTTGGAGATTCAAAATTTTGAGGGTCGGTCCAATCTCGAATTATATATACTTATAAAACGATTAAATTAATTTATATTTTTTGTATGTGTGTAGAGAAATGTAGAATCGGGTCAGGTCCTCAAAATGAATGGTATTTCTTTAGTCATAAGGATAAAAAATACCCGACTGGGACCAGAACGAACCGGGCAACTGCGGCTGGGTTCTGGAAAGCTACTGGTAGAGACAAATCTATACATCTTAACAGTTCCAAGAAGATTGGACTTCGTAAGACACTTGTGTTCTACACTGGTCGTGCTCCTCATGGACACAAAACAGAGTGGATTATGCATGAGTATCGCTTAGATGATACTGAAAACGAAATTCAGGTACTCTATACAACAAAACACTTCTTTAATTTCATAAATCTCTAGTTTTTTAAATCATTTTTTATAATCGTGACATATATATATATATATATATATATACTTATTGTATATCCTTCCGTTTTAAAATACTTGATTTTTTAGATTTTTTTTTTTTTACTCAAGATACTTCATTAAAATTAAACCGGTCCTGGTTTTTAGATTTTTTATTGTTTCAATTTACTTTTCTACCTAATTTAAAATTTAAACTAAATATTATAAATGTTTATATCCGTGAATTTTAAAAATTGAACTTAAACATGTATTATTTATAATGATTGTTTATAAGAAATTGTTGAAAAAAATGTTCGATTTATCAAATTAAAATAAATATTAATTACATATACCAAATATTTATATTTATATAACTATTAATTTTTTCTTAATTTGTGTGAAAAAAACTTGAATTTCTTTTAACATCGCTTAAAATTTCTTAATTTATGTGAAAACTTAAAAAAATCAAGTATTTTAAAATGGAAGGAGTATATTATATTTTAAAATATTAATTCTTTAATGGTATATCAATAATTTCTTACAACAAAAAAAATGATTAGAATTTTACAAAAATATGTAATATGTGTGTGATTTGCAGGAAGATGGATGGGTTGTATGCAGAGTATTTAAAAAGAAGAATCATTTCAGAGGATTTCATCAAGAGCCACAAGAACAAGATCATCATCAATACATGAACAACACTGATGATCATCATCACCATCACCATCATATTAACCCAAATTCAACTCATCATTCTTTAATCCCACATTCTCTTGACCATCATCATCATCATACCATGGGAAGACAGACTACACACATGCCTTTACATGAGTTTGCAAACAGTTTAAACCACAGCTCAATGCATCTACCGCAACTCTTTAGTCCTGACTCAGCGGTTGTGGCGGTTCAACCATTTGTATCATCAATCAATACAACAGATATTGAATGTTCACAGAATCTATTGAGGTTGACTTCAAACAACAATTATGGAGGAGATTGGTCGTTTTTGGACAAGCTTCTTACTTCAAACAACATTAATCAGCAACAACAAGTGCAGAATCATCAAGGGAAATGTTTTGGTGATTCAAGTGATGGTGATAACAATGGTGGTTCTGCTTCATCTCCGGTTAATCAGAGGTTCCCATTTCATTACCTGGGAAATGATGCTAATCTTCTTAAGTTCCCAAAGTAGATTTGATCAATGGAGGATTTGATCGATTTCCATCTTTTTTTGATTTTACTGTCTATTTCTTTAAGCTTGCAGAACTTGACACAGACACCAAAAGTTACTGTTCTTGAAATCTGTTTGTTTTCTTTAGTTATCTCTTTCTTTTAATGATCTTCTTCTCTAAAGTGTTCTGTTCAATACTGTGTTGTCCACCATCTGCACAATCCAGAGTTCATTAGCTATCTAGAACTCCGGTTTTTCTTGTATTTTCTGACGTATCGAGTGAGAAACCCTTTCAAGAAATCCATATCACGATTACGCATCTCCGCTGCTTCTTCTTCAGAGAGAAAACGATAATTTTCTATTGATGTCCCATATAAATCCAGCTTTCTCATCTTCCCTGCAGTTTGTGGAAGCTCAGTGATATCAATGCATCCACGAAGATAAAGAAATTTCAGGTTCTTCAGGTTGCTTAACGTGGGAGGAAGATTCTGGAGTCTTTGGCAGCCTGACATATCAAGAAAATGGAGACTTAACTTATCACCTATTGTTGAGGGAACTTCTTCTATCGCTGTTCCATTCAAGCCAAGTGTTTTTATTCCATTTCCAACAGCTGGAAACACTGTGATGTTGGGACAGTTACCAAGCCAAAGATGGATAAGTGATTCCAAATTTTCAATGGTATCTGGAAGATTCTTCAGTTTCTTGCAATTTGATAACCGTAGATCAGTTAGACTTGAGAAACGCTCGATGGAGGTTGGAACTTCTTCAATCGATGTCCCGCCCAGTCCCAAAGTTTCAATACTCTCAGATACAATAGGAAACTCTTCTATGCTTGTGCATCCATCTAGAAGAAGAACTTTAAGGGATCTCAAGGAGATGTTACACGGTAGATTCTTGAGTTTTGTGCAGTTGAGCATGGACAGGTTAGCGAGCTTATCTAGATGTCCAAGTGAAGAAGGGAGCTCGACCAAGCTTACACAGTCACAAAGAGATAAACTCTCAAGATTTCTTGCCATAGAAAGGTCTGGAATCTCAATCAAATCCTTGCATCTGTTAAGGTTCATGTGCCTTAGACTTCGAAGATCCTGCAATACAAAAGTAGATCCTTAATGTAAAGTCCTGAACTACTCAGTGTTTAACAGAACTGTAAGAGTAATACCTGAATTCCACTCCAGAGTTTTTCAACTGAGCTATCAGAAAGGTTAAGCTCAACTAAATAGATAGTTTGGAAGTCTGAAGGCAACGATTTCAGAGTATAAGCCTGCCAGTGAAGATACCGCAGTGGAGGAAGGTATTCAAGACCGTTAACCATGGACGTCTTGCTTCCACCAACAATGGAGTTATTATAAATCTTAAGCAATTTGAGTTTCTGCATCTTCCTAAACGTTGCAGGGTCAATACAAAGCTCTGTTTCTTCAGCCATGTTGAGTAATATACTTTCAACTTCGATGTTTTTACTTCCCTGTCATAGAAATGGCAATAACAGTGATCAGCACAAAGTTGACCGAGAGGATAAAATGTTAAGAACTTACCATGTTTTCAGTGAACAAGTCTTTGACATCCACAAAATCCCAGAGCATTTTACGTTTCCATGGTTTTTCCATTTTTCCATCACAGATAATTTCCTTGGCCATGTCTGCAAGTAAATCATGAACCCATAGCCTCGTATTCTTTGACATACTAATCAAACACTTCTCCATCAGAGTCCTGAGGCTCGGTCTAGAAGAAACAACAAAAGGGTCTAATACCTTTTTTGCTCGTTCCATATATTCCCCATTGAAACAGCAAGCAACGTAGAGAAAAACAACTTTTTCCTGCTCATCCAGTGCATCATAACTTACTCTCAAACACGAGGAAATGGATTTATCAAGACTGTTTTTCCTTATCCGCAGTATATCTTCCCAGAATGCTATTTCCCTGTGATATAAAGATGCACCAATAACTCTTAACGCTAACGGAAGACCACCAAGTTGTTCGACGATATCTAGAGATAGTTCTCTAAATTCTTCAAGCGGACGGTTGAGTTTAAAGGCATGTTTACTGAAAAGCTGAAGTGCTTGGGTAGTTCTCATAGGTTTCACTTCATATATGTCTTGCACATCATGTAGTTCTAACACACGTTTGTCTCTAGTAGTTATAATTATCCTACTTCCTGGTCCAAACCAATCACAGCTTCCAGCTAATTCTTCCAGTTGTTGAATGTCATCAACATCATCAAGAACAAGAAGAATCTTTTTGCCACGTAGTCTTCGTTTCATCGCATCAGAATTTATGAATTGTCCATTCAATTGACTTTTTGGGAAGATTTCAGAGATGATTTCCTTTTGCAAATGTGATGGACCATGTTGTTTGAAATCCCTTTTCACGTTTTCAAGTAAGCAACGACCATAAAACTGACTCGAGAGGCGTTCAAAGACGTACTTTGCGAGAGTGGTTTTACCTCTACCGCCCATACCCCAGATTCCTACCATCCGAACATCTTCTTCAGACTCCATTGATAAGAAAGATTCAAGGCTTTTCTTGTGGAAACTCATCCCCACCAATCTGGTTATCTCGCCTGATGACTCCGGGAATAATCTGACAGAAAGATCTTGAACAACTTTCTCCACAAGCTCTGATTCTTCATTCCTACATCACACCAATGCAGAATTGTATATGAAAAACTAGCAAGCAAAACTTGTAGATACAATAATTGAAGAACGAACCAGTTTTTGGAAACCCATCCAGAAATCTTTTCGACTTGAGCCAAAACCCTTCTCCATCTGCCCACCATATCAGCGTCATACCTCTTCTCATGCTCAGCGAGGGCAAGTTCGAAGCATCCGCTTTGGTGCGTCAGATCTGTTATATCTATGTCGTAGAATATAGGGATCAATTTTAGGTTTTCCTTCTCAGCGCGCTCGTAAAGAAGTGAAAGCTCCTCCAAGCACCACCGAGAAGTAGCATATCTCTTGGACAAGACGATGATGGCAAATTTAGACTTCTCGATCGCTTCCTTAAGCCCCGGCCAGATGTAACTACCTCGCTGAAGATTTTTGTCGTCGTAAAAAGTAACGATTCCTTCATCATCGAGAGCGTTGTAGAGATGACTGATGAATTTTCCGCGAACATCTATTCCTCTGAAGCTTAGGAAGACATCGTAGTTCCACAGAGACGGCGACGGGGGCGGCAATGAAACATCCTCCGACTCCTCTGCCGGAGAATCCAAAACAGGAACAGGAAGCTGTGGAAGCCGACGCGTTTCTGCTTCCCTACGAAACCGACGCAAACGTCGTATCCCAACGAAGAGAACGGATAGAAACAGAAACACGGCAGAGTAAATAGCTACCGCCATGAAAGAACAAAGTAGTCGTCGCGAAATTCACACAATCAATGAAGTTTTCTACTTCTTCGAAACGTGAATTCTGAGAAATACAGACGTAGAGTATCAGCATGACTCAGGAATCGATGTTAGCATCTATCGAGGGAAAACATGTAGAGAAAGTCAAGTCTCTGCTTCGATCACCATTGATATAGTCCACTGTTTCAACTTTTAACAAACGTCGCTTCATGTTACCGATTAATGGCCAAGATTATTTATAAGAAAAGAGTTGGAGTATTATATTCTATCTTTAGGCCCAATGGGCTTTAATAAAACAAAATCTGAAATAAGTTATTTTTACAAAATTACCTACAATTGTTGATACTCTAGTTCTTGAAATCACCATGTGAGACGAGGATACAAAGGTTCAACCTCTAAAGAAGAAGGTGAAGCCATAATAGTAGAGGCTGGTGCAGTCACACCAATCCTCCCAGAATCGTTTATATTTATTATCTTCATGTCCTCTTCTTCTTCTTCTTCATTTACTTCATCAATTTGAATCTGCAACTTTGAGTACTCTGGAGAAGTTAAGATCCTCTCTAACTCAGTAAAAACTTCTCTCATATTTGGCCGATTTTTCCCTTTTGAGCTCAAGCATTTCATCGCCAGATTTGCCACTGCCATTACTTGTTCTTGTTTGCAATCATCTCTTATTCGAGCATCCACAATATCTAAGAATCTCTTCTCTTTCATGGCAGTTCTGAAATGTTCGACCAAGCTAATGCTTTCTCGAGTATCCAAAAGAGTTATCACAGGCTTCTCTCCTGTGATAAGCTCCGCAAGAATGACCCCAAAGCTATAAACATCACTTTTCTCAGTATATTGGCTGGATTTGTAGTACTCTGGATCCACATACCCAACAGTACCTGAAATGAGTGTAGTCCAATGAGTTTGATCTATAGTTATTGATCTTGAAGTTCCAAAATCAGACACTTTGGCTCGGTACTTCTCGTCTAGTAATATATTTGTTGATTTGACATCTCTGTGATAGATTGGAGAGCATGCAGCTGAGTGAAGATAAGAAAGAGCTCCTGCAATATCCACGGCAATGCGCAGACGCACCCCCCAGATCATTGTGTAATCTTCAAATTCTTCGTGGATATGTTGGAAAAGGTTCCCGTTGGGGATAAACTCGTAAACCAGAACAGGAACTTCTGTCTCTAGACAGCATCCCAAGAGTTGCACGACATGTCTATGATTGATCTGGGAGAGAATGACGACCTCGTTGATGAACTCTTGTAGTTTATCTTCATCTACAGCTTTGGATTTCTTGACTGCAACTGTTCTACCATCTATGAGCATACCCTTGTACACGGTTCCTTGACCACCTTGTCCAAGAAATCTGTTTTCACTGAAGTTTTCTGTGGCTTTCTCAAGCTCTCTCGAACTGAATATTTTAGTCTTTTCGACGTTTCCTTCCATTGTATGCAATTCTTGTTGCAAGAGTAGTCCTCCGTTGCGTTTAAAGAACTTTCTCTTCCTTTTTGCCACCCTTCTCTTGATGATAAACTTTCTCAACCACCAAATCCCACCGACTAAGACTAAGACGCCAAAACCTGCACTTAGCCCTGCAAACCGCACGAGGATTCAATCATATATGTTGAGCATCACCTGTTTAAACAAAACTTTCAATATGTAGAAGACTCATTTATTTACCTATCACTATTGGCTTAGTCTTATCGCCTACGCAGTCATAGGATCCTGGAGAATTCACACAAGTTTCACTACAGCGACCCATGACACATTCATCAATATCTAGATTTCAACAAGAAACTGTAGTTAGATGATGAGGAAGATCTTATAAGTTATAAGTAACAATGATCAATGAACGTGGGCCCGGCTAAGCATGGTTTGTAAAGCTCACAAGATGTTTACACGTATACACAAAAAGAGGGATATATATACTGACCTTGGCATCCGTCCAAAATATATGGGTTACCAGTGTAACCGCGGTTACATTGACAGTTTCCGTAACTAATCCCAGAAATGATGTTTTTGTCGCATATACACGCTGTTTCACGCTGAGTAGAGTAAGAAATAGTATTGACATAATCTTTACTTGTTTTGCAAGCCACAAACGAGTTAAGGAACGAAAGATTGGTTGTCTGGATGATCCATCTTAGACTGACCGTAGCATATCTCTGAGAAAGCAATTGCTCTGGTTTGGTTGCATTTGACAAAGTGTAAAGTTCATCTGTTAAGAAAGCGACTGTACACTCTTCTCTTGTAGTCAAGTTTCCATCATTGTCCTCTAGTCTGACACCAACAACCTGTCGAACCTCATTAGGTAGACTTGCCCTGCAACATCCATTACCATTGCATTCTGTTTCTTCCGGTTTATTTGCTCTACAAAACTCGCTGTAAAAATAGGGCAAGGAATTGCTCGAGCATGCTTGGTCGAGAAAAGGGATGTTATTGCTTTGTGATTCTTTGCTGATAGTGCAATTCAATTGGCACCCCACCGTATATGACTCTATATTCGTCAACGACACCTTGTGATTGCAACCAACTGCTATGAGGCTGTTTCTTCCGCCGTCAATGTAGAAAGGGCTTCCTCTCAAATCTAAACTCGATCTGGAGTTGTTTCCATCCCCAGGACATCCCATGCTTGTTATTGGGGTTCTTGCTCGAACAAAGCCGAATGGTCCCAAACTAGAATAATCATTATCTTCATCATAAAAAGAGATATTCACTAGTTCCATGCCAAGCTTGGACAGAAAAGGGACAGACTTTGTGGACGTAGAGGCGTTGTTTACACATTCAATTTCGTACCACTTGTCCAGATAACAACCTATTCCGATCCCAAAGGGATATGGGATCTCGATTCCTCCGCATTCACTTCGACAAGAGCTCGAAACAGAGAGATGTGCAGAATCAAAGATCAATAAAAGTAGCACAGTGAGTAGTACCAAGCGGGAACAAATATTATCCTCACACTTCATCTTTCTCAACTCAATCAATGAAATTCAATTCACAAAGCATCCTCCTCCTCCCTCTGTTCCCTAAAGCAAACTCTATTTCTATTCACTGACTTTTTTGTTTTTGTATTGTTGTGTGCGAAAAGATGAAGACATTTCAACGGCAGTTGTTGAAATGTCTTTGGTCAGATTCGAAATTCAACTCACAAACTCTACATATATAATATTAGTTTATGAGAATTGTCTGACCAAATTGTTAGATGAAGACCACTGAATCTTCGCAATCTCCTCAACTTTTCGCACACAACAAAATCAACGAATAGAAATAGGAAATCTTGTCAATTGACTTTGCAAGACCCGAGTTGTAATTGGGTATTCCAGAGTACAGTGTCTAGAAGCAACATAAAAGAGACCAAGTCCAAGTCTCCACTCTCCAAGAAACGGAACATTTATACTCAATCTCATTAGAACCCACACTTCGATAACATATCAATGAATGAATTCACTAGATAGATAGCTGAATTATTTCCAGAACGAACCCTACCTTCGTAAACCTCATTGGCTAGTGAGAGATATTCCAACAGAGCACAAGCGTTCGCAATCGATGGAAGTAACAATTTATCAGATTCTACATCTCGTTCCCTGAATATCTGGTTGGGGAATTTTATCGAACAGGTCGTGTGCACCTTGAAAATCTCCTATACTCAAACATCTGTCTAAATACTCCAACATCAAATGAGCACAGAATTGAACCGATAACTTCGAAATCATGCCACCAATCCAAAATAGAGCGTATCTATTTTGTTATGAGAATCACGAGGAGATACAAAAAAAACGCCAAATTCTCCTCCAACGACAAAAGAACTCCACTTTATTCCTCCTACCGAACGGCACCGTTTCAGTCCTGCTATTGATAATCTATGCTCAGGTTCCCTATGGCCCATGGGCCACGTGCCCACTACTTTTGGGTCCATTTTACCCGAAGAATCTTAATATTTATGAAGAAAATATATTTATATCAAACAACAAAAAAAAAAAAGCAAAAAAAATTAAAAAGGATTTTGAATTTGTGTACATATATAACTTGGCGGTGTCAGGTGTGTATCGGCAATAGAAAGTGTCTACCTTTAACTAAAAAAAAATTATTATTTGTATAATGACGGTTCAAATAGACGCCGCAAAAACAACAAAAAAAAAACAGAAAAATCAAATTCGGCCACCGACCATATTAATATATTTACTGATTAAAAAACGTAAGATAATAACCTTTATTACCTTATTTAACAAAGAGAAAACATCATCGTTATGAATCTTAGTTTTAACTACAGTACTTTTACAAAGAAAACACAAAAAATAGACAGTTTTTTATATAATTCGTTCATGGTTGTGTTTTGTTTATATTTTACAAAGTACGAATAAATGTTTGATAAAAATAAATAAAACCGTAAATGATTGTGATATCAAGAATATATTTAAAATTTTTTAAAGTGAACCTAATTTTAATTTTTGTATAGACTTCTTCTATATATTTTCTATTATCTCAAAAAGCTGGACCGACCAAAGTTTGTTTTTACATATTATGGGCCCAACCATTGCCGCCTTATTGGCGTAAGCGCTTGAAAGCATTGACCACAAAGCCCGTAAGATAATTATAAATATGTATAATATATCATAATTATAACTTATTATATATACGTAAAATAAAATAGTGATCTTTTTTTTTTTGACATTCATTTGAAACATATTATACACACGTTTATTGAAGTTTTTTTTGTATCTATATATAATTTTGTAGATCTAAAATCATTATTATAAAATAATTGAATGTTTTCTATAAATTTAGACTAATTATAATCAACCATTTTGTATTTCATATATTTATACACATCAATTATACCATTAACACAAAACCGTAAACAAATACTTGAAAATAGAAAATATTATTTAAATAAATTAAAGTCAACCTTATGAATATAAATATAAATTATTCTGAAATCACCACCATGTTCTTTTTTTTTTCTTTTTTTTTCCAAACACCACCATGTTCTTATTCATCAAGATCTGATGATTTCGCAGATTTGACATTTAATTCAGACCATATCACATTATATATCTAATATATACATCAAATCCATCTTGACCGTGCAAGTGTTAGATGACCGTTATTTTGCTAACAATCCAACGGCTTTCTATTGTCTATTATGTAGACTGCAAAGCAGGAGATCATCACACGGAGCTCGTCATTGATCCATGAAGATTTCTAAGGGTAAGTTTGGAATTTCGCAGGGATTTTGACCGGATTTATATTTTCTCTTTTTTATTTTTGCTTTTAAATATTCAGTTGTTTTTTGTTTTTTAGTGAGCCGACAAATTGGTTTTATTGTTATTTTATTGGTATTTTAATGCATTTTTTCAATTTTTGTTGAGTAAGCTTAGGGGAAAGAAAAGCGAGGAAAATTGAGAGAAAGTGAGGGAAAAGGTTAGGGTTTTTTTAATCTGTTCATCATTCGCTCTGTACTATTTGATCGAACCTCAGCTGGTTTGCTCAATCTTTCTTGGAGTGAAGTTATCATTGCTCGTTTGCTCAATCTTTATTAAGCTCCATTCGTCAGACGCTTTGGGAACAATTTTCAGTTTTCGTACTGGTATTGTTACTGTTCATCACTCTTTGGTTCGTTGGAATTATTTTGTGAAGCATTGGATTTATTCGTTAGTTTGAAGCTTTCTAGTAGCGATTTTATTATGGCGGACTCTTCTTATTGGTTGGCTTAGGGTTTTGAGATTTTTGGTTAACGTGGACTGTAGGCACTTTGTTAATTGAGAAATTGGTTTTGATATTTGGATAGTGTTGAAATCAAATTTTTGCTTTGAATTGTTGGTGCCAGCAATGGAGAATCGTGTAATGAAGTTTTAGCTTCGATAATTCATTTATTCTTGCCTTAATCTGACGAATTCGGATGATCTCGTTGAGCCGGGTTGCTGTCTTTCTTCAGAGCCTCCTAACGTGCGTTTTATTTTGTTATAGCATCCGGAGGATTCAATGCTTGTTTGCTGCATTTTCTTTGGTTTTTTGTCTATCGGCTAAAACTTATACTGGCCTCGTTATTTCTTTTATGGCAGCCTGATGTTTTACGGAAACTCCAGCATCCTGAAGGAGTTCTGAAGCTATTTACTGTTGGAATAGTTTAGTTCTCTTCGTTCAGTTTTGTCCTGCAGGGATTTCGTTTAGGGTAATTTGAAGTAATATGTTCTTCTAATGGATAAACCTAGACACCATCCGCCTTTTCATCACTCTATGGAACCTGGATATGGAAATGAGCCTGATCAGACGGGGAGCACGAGTGGTAATGTGCGTCCTCCCAATATGAACACTTCAGATGCTAAGCCAGTGCATAATATCTCCATACAAACAGGGGAGGAATTTGCTCTTGCATTTATGCGTGATAGGGTAAATCCTCAGTTATCTTCAAACCCCAATGCAGCTGGCGACATGAACTATACCACAGGTTATATGGAGCTTAGAGGCTTACTAGGGATCAGTCACACAGTATCTGACTGTGCTTCAGATGTTTCAAGGATGAGTATTGTGGAAAATGGCATGAGGGAGTATGAGAGAGCAAACTCTTCGCTTAACGAGGTTGGAAATAAACTTGGTCATGTCCAATCAGCACCAGAGGCTTCAATAAGTAAAAATAGTACAGTAGGAAATTTACATGGGCATTCTTCTTCTTCAGCTTCAGGAAATTTAACAGCAAAGGTAAAGGTCCTTTGCAGCTTTGGTGGAAAAATACTACCACGTCCAGGTGATTCAAAGCTTAGATATGTTGGAGGTGAAACGCACATTATTTCCATACGAAAGGATATATCCTGGCTTCAGCTCAGGCAAAAAATTCTTGAAATCTATTACCAAACTAATGTGGTAAAGTATCAGCTTCCTGGAGAAGACCTTGATGCGTTGGTGTCTGTATCATGTGATGAAGATCTCCAGAATATGTTGGAGGAGTACAATGAGATGGAAAATCGTGGGGGTCCTCAAAAGCTTAGGATGTTTCTATTCTCTATCAGTGATCTGGATGATGCTCTTTTAGGGGTTAACAAAAATGATGGTGAATCTGAATTCCAGTATGTTGTAGCTGTAAATGGCATGGACATTGGATCAAGAAGGGACTCAATCCTTCATGGGTTGGACAGCTCTTCAGCAAACAACTTACCTGCGCTCGATAGACGGAACACTGAGGGGATCAATAGCATTGCTGAAGCTGTTGGGGTGGGTGCGTTGCAGGTGGTGGGAAATGGTTTCCAACAATCGTCGGTTCAACACTCTGAGCCAATTCCACCAATCTCATCGCTTCACTATTCTCAATCTTTTTCCAATGTGGCAAACCCATTGCAGCAACCTGTCCCGCCAAGCTCTAGTCTTCATTATTCTCAGTCCATTCCTCCAAGTTCCTCTCTTCAGTATCCTCAATCTATTGTGTCAGGTTCCTCTATTCAGTATCCACAAGCCATTGAATCGGGATCTGCCAGCTATTACGGAATATACCCCCAATATTGTGGACACATAATTCAACAAGGAGAAAGAGAGCGATTTCCTCTGTATCAGGATCACAACTCTAATTACTCAGCTACCGGGGAAGCTACTAGTTCTCTGCCCCTCCAAGGGCATGTTAATCAGCAAGGTAGCTGGACTGAAGTTCATCCATGCCCTGGCACCACACCCCGAAACACACAGGGGATAGTAGAGGAGCAAAAATTATCACTTGATACGAAAGTTCGTGAACATGTTGAGCCCGAAAACCGTAAAGATCTGGCAAAGGATCTTCCTCAAATAAATGATGCGGAGGTGAGGAATCACAATCAAGTTCGGGAGGTGTCAGCTGCGACAACTGCACCTAGCCAGGAGGCCCATTTACTACCCCCTAGAAGAGACACACGACAGAACACTTCTCTGAAGCCTGCCACCTACCGTGATGCTGTTATTACGGGGCAGACTCTTCTATCTGGTAATGATGATCAACCTTCAACTTCAAGTACTATCTGTGGTCCTGTTCATAATGACTCCGAGTCAAATTTGATTGATCTTAACTATCCGGAGCCTGGGCAGTCTCCACAGAGGGTATATTGTTCTGAGAGAATACCGCGCGAACAGTCAGAATTGCTAAATCGAGCATCGAAGTCTGATAACTCACTAGCCTCTCAGTTCTTAGCGTCTCAGTCACAAGCAAACACTTCCGAGCAGGATTTTACTTCCCAAACTGATAATGGTGATGCTACCCACCAAAAACATAGCTATGTGGAAACAATCTCTGAAACATTAGAAGTGTCCGATGATACTTTGGACTCCAAGCCCCTGCATAAATTTGCAAATTCTGACGTTGCAAACAAGGATAGAGTGGTTAATGGGTCAAATACTGAGACTGATATTTCCAACCTGAGCCATGCAAACGCAGCCATGAGTCATGTCATCTCTGAAGAGCAACCTTCTACCCCTGACTCTATTTCACAGCAGGGAGATATCCTTATTGATATCAATGACCGATTCCCTCATGACTTTCTTTCTGGAATATTCTCGAAGGCACTCTCAGAGGATACATCAACTGTCCATCCATATACTCACGACGGAGCTGGTGTTAGCTTGAATGTGCAGAATTTTGATCCTAAAAGTTGGTCTTATTTTCAGAAATTGGCTGACGAACAGTTTAGCCAAAAAGATGTGGCATATATTGACCAAGCTGATCATCGGGTTCAATATGACGTTAAAGATGGTGGAGAGAGCTCCATGTTGCATCAAGTCGCACCATTGAGTGGAGATGGTATTTCAATGAAGCTTGCTAATACTCAGTTAACTTTAGGCCAAGATTATGGGGATGATTTTGCTGAAAAGGATGGGGTTGGCAGTAGCACGGTTCCCTCTACTCAAGAGGATGAACAGATGAAGGTCACCGAGAGTGAGGAATTTGGTGCTATGGTGGAGAACCTTAGGACGCCGGATTCTGAACTCAAGGTAAATGAGTTAGTGGCAGTTTCGATTTTTTTAATCCCCAAAACCACAAATTTCACTAACGAAAATGCAAACTTGTAGGATGAAGACACAGAAACAAGGCATGCTGCGCTTCCTCCACTTGCCTCGTCTCTGGCAGAGTTTGACATCAGTGGCTTGCAGGTAAATTACTACTCTAAAAATTACACATGATAAAACTTTTACCATCTGATGGTAAAGGATCCATGCTAGTGGTTTTACATTTCCATATTTATTAGTTAAATCTGCATTATGTTCACCTTTGCCTGATGTACTTATATTTAGTTTTATATTTTTGTGTGTCACGTTTCACACGTCTGTCAAAAAAATTCCCTGCGTCTTTCTATCCTACCCGTGTTTTGACTTATTGCTGACTCTTTTTATTTTAATTTGTTTACTCATTTAAATAATATACTTGGTTTTGTTTTCTAAATATTAATAGATAATTAAGAATGAAGATCTCGAGGAGTTGAAGGAGCTTGGTTCTGGGACTTTTGGAACAGTGTATCATGGGAAATGGAGAGGATCAGATGTTGCCATTAAGAGAATAAAGAAGAGTTGCTTTGCTGGGCGGTCATCAGAGCAAGAGAGATTGGTGAGTGTTTGTGGATCATGTCTTATGCAAATTCCTTTTGGCCATGCCTAAAATTTGATATATTTATTTGTTACACTGTATTGGTTGATGTATACTTGATTTTTCGTAGACTGGTGAATTCTGGGGGGAGGCTGAAATTCTTTCAAAGCTTCATCATCCGAATGTGGTGGCATTTTATGGTGTTGTAAAAGACGGGCCTGGGGGAACTCTGGCGACCGTGACAGAATACATGGTTGATGGTTCTCTGAGGCATGTTCTGGTCCGGAAGGACAGGTAAATTTCTGCTTATAAAGTTCTCTGATATCAGTTCGATTGCCTGGAGTTCATTTAACTTAGGAACTCGTCTCTTCTTTTCCCTTGCTTTACATTATCAGGCACCTTGATCGTCGTAAGAGACTAATCATTGCCATGGATGCTGCATTTGGAATGGAATATTTACACTCCAAAAACACCGTTCACTTCGATTTGAAATGTGACAATTTACTTGTAAACTTGAAAGATCCATCTCGCCCAATCTGCAAGGTAACACAAAAGTTCGATCCGTTTGCAGATCATTCAGTCATACTGTAGAACAAATTATATCCTTATTCATATATTATTTTACCTCAGGTTGGTGACTTTGGTTTGTCAAAAATCAAGCGAAATACATTGGTATCTGGTGGGGTACGTGGAACCCTACCATGGATGGCGCCAGAGCTTCTAAACGGGAGCAGCAACAAAGTTTCAGAAAAGGTAAACATTCATGACATATCCAAGAATTTCGTCTCATTTTCTCGTTCAAATGACCAAGGATCTTATGTTTAGCTTGAGCAGAGGACCCGATGCTAGTGTTTACATTGTCTAAAACTGACTAAGAATGGTAGCTTGGACCCATCATAGACTTAGTAAATAGTATTCTTGTTCTGTGTCTGCAGGTTGATGTCTTCTCTTTCGGTATCGTTTTGTGGGAGATTCTTACAGGGGAGGAACCATATGCCAATATGCATTATGGGGCAATAATAGGTGCGTCCTTACTCATCTTCCAAGTAACTCATGTGTGTCGGGTTCTTACCCGTTCGTTCATTCATGTTGTTAGCATGAAGTTACCGAGGGTCTCTTAATATGCTCATTGTGAAAACGCAGGTGGGATAGTGAATAATACACTAAGACCAACCATACCTTCCTTCTGCGATGATGAATGGAGAACGCTAATGGAGGAATGCTGGGCTCCTAATCCAACGGTACGACCGGCCTTCACTGAGATAGCCGGCCGCTTACGCGTGATGTCATCAGCAGCTACTTCCACTCAATCAAAGCCACCAGCTCACAAAGCTTCCAAATGAAAAAAGGTTTAGTTTACTATGTGCAGTCAAAAGTGGAAGTAAATAAAAAAGCAGAGAGCCCATTCTTTATATTTTTCAGTTAGAGGAGATAAATTTCTTGACCTCTTTCTCTGTTACCGTATAATTCTTCAGTTGTTCATATCAATGGTAGAAATTTGTTCTCAGTCTCATCTTTGTACGTACTTTGTCTCTTTTCATTAACTATGTACTTGATGGACCCTCTTGGGTTTCCTTACGAGAAAGAGAGATCTTTGAGATTTCTTTGAAAATGTTCTCTGCAGAGTAAGAAGAAGAGATTCAAGCTGGAAGCTTTCTACATACTATTTGATGGGAGAAGTTACAGCAGCGTTAATACATAATCATCAAACAACAAATACGTACAGAAAGAGACTACAAAATTCTGCTTTGGTTGGAGTGTTCTACATATAAACCAATGCAGGGGAGAGATGCAAGCACTGTAACTTGCAATCAATATTCAAACTCTTTAAGATGAACAGGTTTGGTGGCAGAATTTGGCCATTGATCAACCCTTCTGCAGCTCTTCATTCTTGAAGATGCTGGGAAAATTTTGGTTTTGAGGACTATCTTGTGGCCACAGGAGAAGAGTTAGCTTCTGTGGAGTGGTGCTTGACGTAAATCAACTGGCTGATAGCTCACTCGATCCTTGTGAGGCAAAGGCTCCTCCTGTACAGTGTTTAAGATCAATGTTAGACTGCACAAACTCTTCTGAGCTTTCTAGACTTCAAAATTTGGATCTAAAGATGGATTTCGCCAGGAGAATGATAAAACTTACCTCATCTGCATTTATCTGGAATGGCTGGACAAAATCCTCAAACATCAAAGGTGACATATCCTTCATTTTCGCTTCAACTTCCTACAAGATGAAAGAATATCTCTGTGCTGTTATGCATATAGATAAGATTATAATTCATTTAGTCATTGAAGATTCAGAAACTGTACCAATCCAGTGATCCTTGATTTCTCCAGTAAATCACTTGTAACCAAGTCCAGAATATGTCTGTTTGCTTTCAAAGCATTCATCGCCAGTTCTTCAGTCTCCTCAATATACTGTCACCAACATTAAACACGATACATCTATGTTTCAACGCCAGAACCAGAACTTTGAACCCCTAGATAGATATGACTGAGTCAATGGATGATTACCCTTGTCAGCTCGCGGGTGAATAGCTCGGAGACTTCAACTGACATATCTGCTGGCAGCACATGAGGATGATCCCACTGGTAATTTTCATGATACAGAGTAAAGGGTGATGAATGGGAACGAGAGAAGCAGCTTGCAAAAGATCAACACAAATGGGAAAGTATCAGTTGAATATATATACCCGGTACTTTATCATCTCGCCGTCTGGGTTATCTGGCAGATCTACCATCCCAAGCTTCTTTACTAGTTGTGTGAGACCTAATCTCACATTTTGTGGACTAATCACCATCTCTCTAGCAATCTGAAAATGTAAATTCAGAGAGCTTAGAACGGAGAATTGATGGGTGTTATCTGAAGTAGAGATTATGAGGAACGTTTCTGCAACTCCATATCTCTTTTGAGTAAACTTAGTCAGAAGACTAAAAAGCTAGATGTGATAGTTAGCTGGAGTTACCTTAGTTATCTTCTCCAAGTCATCTTTTCCTCCATCAGTAACATCATCACCAAAAACCACACGTTCAGCACAACGTCCACCATGAGCAACCACCATTTGCATCTTCATATAACCAAATGTGGTATAACCTTGGTTTACCATATCTTCACGAGGATAGAAAACAGATATAGCAGTTTCCTGTCAAAACCAAGAGAAGAATCGATTGAATTCACTCTTACTCTGTTATTTTCTCAGACAACATGAACAAGAAGGTTTGAAATGGACCTTGCCACCAGGAAGAAGCTGAGAAAACGCATGCCAGTCAAATCGAGGAAACAAATGAGCCAACACTATATGACCAGCTTCATGAACAGCTAGAAGTCTCTTCTTTTCATAAGATACCTAAAGTCACATGAACACAGCTTCACTGGTAAGAGATTCTGTGGAATAGTATGATTCAGACAAATGTACAAAGGATGTCGGTACGAACACTTTGTTCACATTTCTGCTGCTCTTCCTCGGTAAGAAGCACACCCATACCCTCAAGCAATTGCTTATCTAACACATCAACAATGTCTTGTTGATATATGTATGAACGCCCTTTCCTTACCTGTAAATTGAGAGAGGTTTCGTCGAAATCACCAGCTACGGTTCTCTTAGTGTTGTAAGTTAACTAGATTAGAATGTGACATACCGACATAATAGCTGCTTCGTTAACAAGATTCCTGATATCTGCTCCTGAAAAGCCAACTGTTCGGAACACAAGCTGGATGCAGAAAAGGGGATAGTTATGATGAACAAAACACATATCTCAGGCATGTTATTGAGTTTGGTAATAGCAGGCAAACTACTTACTTTCCCAAAGTCTACATCTTCTGCAAGGTTCTTCCCAGTACTATGAACTCCAAATATTTGAATTCTTTGTTTTGCATCAGGTAGACCAATGTATAACCGACGGTCAATACGTCCAGACCGGACAAACTCAAGGTCGAGTTCATCAGGTCTATTTGTAGCACAGATAAATATCACAGCTTGTCTTAATGAGAACCTATCAATACCTGACTTTTCCTTCCTGCAGGTGGTACAATTCAAGAATGAGAATCTTGATACAAAAAGATATATCTTATTAACCATTCTGAGCAAGTGAAGATTAAAGACTCTTACTCTCCATCTAGCTGTGCAATTAGTGCTTCGAAAGTTGCTCGTCTTCGTGGATCTTTCCTAGCATGTCTACCAGCAATAGCATCTATTTCATCCACAAATACGAAAGCAGGTGCCTGGAGACAGTTCACAAAACCAAATCCATATAATAATAGTTTCAGTATTGACTGGTAGAGCTTCAAATGCACATAACTAAGAACACTTACATTTCGTCTTGCAACTGAAAACATCTCATTGATCTTTGCAGCACCACTTTTTTCACTATCTGTGAACTCTGCACCAGATGCAAACACAAATGGTAATCCACTTTCCTTTGCGAGTGTTCGCGCAAAAAGGGTTTTCCCTGTCCCAGGAGGTCCAGAAAGCAGCACACCCTGAGTAAAAACAAAAACAAAGGAGAATTAGTCACATTAATGGAATAATCTTCATGTTTACATATCAATTTGGGTCAAGATGTAACTTACCCTGACGAAAGCCACATCTTTTTCATAGTATTGCATTGGATTTCCCATGTAGATCATTAGTTCATCAAGAAGATCCCATACATCACCACCTAATACCACTTCCTTATACATTGATTTCGTCTCGCTAACTTCTCCAACAGGCTGATCATTAAGATTCAACAGATGTGAACATGTTTGCAAAAGGCCATACAAATATAAGAAGCAGAGAAAAGGCTATTGTTCTTGAGTAATGATGATTTACCAGTATAAAATTTTCTGCATAAGCCATATCAAACAGCTGATTATATTTTTTGTACAGAAACCGCTTGGATGTGATGAGGAGAAGCATGGCTGATTCTCTTATAAACCATAGAATTAGTAACCCAGGAAGAAGTGCCAAGAACACTTTCATGAAGTAATGAATCTGCTTTTTCTGAAGAAGATCCACTTCAACTCCAGAGTTGGAGATTGTCTCAAACAAGTAAGGATCTAATGGAATATCAACCTTGAAAGAAAAAGATGCAAAAAAAGGTGAATACACATCTTTCAGTTTCAGTAATTGCAACTATGAATTTTAACTTACAATATATTCTAGAGGAAAACCTTCTTTCATTGTTACATAGAGTCTCTTTAGATCTTCTGTGAAAACAACAGCTGCAATCTATTGAAAAATTCGTGCATGAAAGAGGGGAATCACATCAATATAAGTGAAACAAGATTAGAGGTTTTGAACTGTGTACCTCAGAAGAATCAAGCTTTTGGAGAAAGTAAGTATAAGGAAGCTTAGGGCGATATCGCCACCATCTCTTTGATATCCAGAGAGCTCTAGTTCCCTCTGTTTCAGATGTCTTTTCGACAACATCTTTGCGTAGACTATTCTCTACTTCATCCATATCAAATTCAACAACATACTTAGCCGTTGAGGATTTTAACTGCTCTGTTACTTTTTCTCTTTCCAACATTTCCTTCCAGGTTGCAAGCCGTTCTCGCCAAGTACCTACATTGTCTGCAATTTCACCTGCCATTGTAGGATGCAATAGAGATATCAGATGATCGAAACGAAAAAGGTTAGCAATATCACACTCTAATTCATGTATCTAGCACACTGACCAGAGACACCTAGATCTTGGCTTAGTTTCTTTTTTGCCTCTGCTTGAAGCCTAGCATTTCTATCAATTATTTGTCTGAGAGATCCTTCTGTGGTGTCTAGATCCTTATCCCATGCGTTTTCTCCAACATAAGAAGTATCGTGGACGAGTGTTCCATCAGGCCCTTCAATAAACCTTTTTAGTTTCAATCCTTTAGGCGTTGTCTTCCTCCATACATTTCTCTTGAACCTGAACCACTAGACAAAATCAGAACTTTCTAGGCAATCACATAAACAAAACATTACAGTTTTTCCCACTGTAAAGCCACGAAAAGACGAAATGAATGTATAAGATTTGGAAACACTTACTTTTCTATATTACTAGGAGATGGCTCAGGGATCAAAGCCTCCATAAAAGACTCAGTTAACTCTTTTCTCTCCCGTTCTAACCGAGGAGCTTGGATTGCACCATAAACTCCTTTGCAAGAAAACAAAAGCGCAAAAGCATATATCACAAGAGCAGCAAAACGTCTACTGTCCCAATTCTTGATGTCCTGATATACAAAACATACCCTACTTATAAGCAACTCCTGCTACTACAAAAAATATGCAAAACTAAATTCACCATATGGACTACCAAAAAACTCAGTTTCTTGAGTTCTACTGAATGTTATCAGATAAAGGAAAACTTTAGCCATCTTCTTCAGTATTCTCTACACCTTTTGCTTCCATTAATTCACCAACAATAAAGGAATCACCGTATAAAGCTTACCTTCCAGTGTTCCCATCTGTTCCAATCAATAAACGAGGGTACTGTCTCAGTCTTGAAGCGAGTTAGCTCATGCTGACTCTTCTGCACACTATCCTTAACTCGACCAACGTACTCATTCACTCTTGCACCTGCCTCTTCTGAGTCAAACCCAATTTCCTTCTTCAAGGGCTCTCCAATATTTTCTCTGAAACGCTCCGCACCAATGCGAAGAGTCTGTGTTAATCTCACCCACCAAAACCCACCATTGTTTTCAGACGAAGACCCACTACTGCTTTCAGACGCATAGACACGAAAAATAGGTTTTTTGCGGGTAACTCTCACTCCATACTTGGCGGGGAAACGAACAGAACCAGAACTTTTAGGTTTCTGAAACAATGGAGCTGATGAAGAGATAAGCGGATTCCGCTTATATGGAATTGCAATTTCCATTGAAAAAGAATTGATAAAAAAAATTAAATTCAACACATTTGGGGCTTTTCCAAGTTAAGAACTTCCTCTGCAGCAATTAAAGGAGACTAATGAGAACAATAGCTCAGCTCTACTCGTTTCTCCGGCAAGAATTACACTTCTCTCCGGAGTTCAGAGGAGAAGATGACCCTTGACTCAAAGGCCTCTAGGCCCAATAAATTACTTAATTAAGTTAGGCCCAATAAGTTACTTAATTGAGCTAAGCCCAATAAGCTACTTAATTGAGCTAAGCCTAATAGGTTACTTAATTGAGCTAAGCCCAATAAGTTATTTAATTGAGCTAAGCCCAATAAGTTGCTTAATTGATGTAGGCCCATTAAGGTCACTGGGCCCAATATTAGAGAAATTAGAGAAAAAAGTAATTAATTAATTATGCTAATTAACTAGCTGTTACGGCCGTGGAGTGGAAACCAAGAAGACGGAGAGTGGCAAAATTGTAATTTTATCACCTACTCATCACGGGGCCCACCGTTTCTTGCGTTGTTCTCCACGCTGCTTTTATAGTGTTCTCTCGTCTTCTCGAAAGATCCACAGACTCATTTTCTCTTAGCTACTTCTTTTTGTTTCCCGTGACATCGATCGTCTCTCTTGCAACCACTCATGTAAGTGTTGTTAGTTTGTGCAGATTTCTCTTTAACGATTCCGGTTTTTGTCTCGATTGTTTTTTAATTCCTGGATCTATGTTTGCGATTTGGTATTTTCTCGATTAATCTGATTTGGTGTGAATCTGTTGTTTCTTACAGTTTTCTTAATCGGATATGGCGACGAAGAGGAGCGTTGGAACGTTGAAGGAGGCAGATCTGAAGGGGAAGAGCGTTTTTGTGAGGGTTGATCTCAATGTTCCTTTGGACGATAACTCTAATATCACTGATGACACCAGGATTCGTGCTGCTGTGCCTACTATCAAGTACTTGATGAGCAATGGATCTAGGGTTGTTCTCTGCAGTCACCTGGTATGGTATCTATTTTTTCACTTCACATACTTGCTAATTGGTTGTAAATGTGTTGCGGACAATTGGTCTGATCTTTTTTTTTTGTTCCTATAGCTCTTTATGTGATCGGTTAGATGTGGAGATGTCTTCGCTTTCCTATATGGTTATTATACCTAGGGTTTGAGCCTTGTGATAAATATGGTTTACATGCAAATTAGGAAGCATCTATCGTTTACTTTGCTCGTTAGATGCGCTGTATTGGCTGGTCTGTTGATTATGATTTTATGTTCTTAATATACACTGATTGGATAAGTTTCGATGCATCAAGCTATACTGTGTCTATTGTTGTCGTTCAGATTATTCTATATCGTTCACTCTATCAAGAAATGATTTCGTATTGGATTACGAACTCGTGAATATCTCTGATTTCAATATTCTTTTTCAGGGACGCCCAAAAGGTGTTACACCTAAATACAGCTTAAAACCTCTTGTGCCAAGGTTGTCCGAACTTCTTGGTATTCAGGTTTGTTCCTCTTGTCCTTTTGTATTTGCAAGTTTTCTGAAAAGCATTCTTATACTACTTGGTGCTCATTTTCTTTGCGACTTGTCCTCTTCTTTTCAAAGGTTCAAATGGCAAACGACTCCATTGGTGAGGAAGTCCAAAAAATGGTTGCAGGACTACCAGAAGGTGGAGTTCTGCTATTGGAAAATGTGAGGTTCTACAAGGAAGAAGAGAAGAACGACCCTGAATTTGCCAAGAAGCTTGCTGCTCTTGCAGATGTCTATGTGAATGATGCTTTTGGAACTGCTCATAGAGCTCATGCTTCCACTGAGGGAGTTGCCAAATATTTAAAGCCTTCTGTCGCTGGGTTCCTTATGCAGAAGGTGCTTAAATTTTCCAGCATTTAGTATGTTCTCGGATTACCTTTTCTTTTACAGCTCATCACACTGATACTTTCTTATTGTTCTAGGAACTTGATTACCTCGTTGGAGCTGTGGCAAACCCAAACAAGCCTTTTGCTGCCATCGTTGGAGGATCTAAGGTGTCAACCAAGATTGGTGTCATTGAGTCGCTCTTGTCCAGTGTTAACATCCTCCTCCTAGGTGGAGGCATGATTTTCACTTTCTACAAGGCACAAGGACACTCTGTCGGATCTTCCCTTGTGGAGGAAGACAAGCTCGACTTGGCCAAATCACTCATGGAGAAAGCAAAGGCTAAAGGAGTTTCTCTTCTACTCCCAACAGATGTTGTTATTGCAGACAAGTTTGCTGCTGATGCTGACAGCAAGGTACATAAACACTCTTTTTCAATTCTTATGATACTCAGTGGCTGCATTTTAGTTGACAAATTTATGAACTCTTCCAGATTGTGTCAGCCACTGCCATCCCAGATGGCTGGATGGGCTTAGACATTGGACCAGACTCCATCAAGACATTCAACGAGGCTTTGGACACAACCAAAACCATCATCTGGAATGGTCCCATGGGTGTCTTTGAATTCGAAAAGTTCGCAGCTGGAACTGAGGTATTAGCAACAACACTGTTATCACTATGTGATCACACGTGACCATAGAATCTTGTTCCTTCTTTTACATATACATAGAATCTCAGCATCTTCAATATACTTGTTCATTTATGTATTCAAAAGTTAAAAAACCAGACAAGCTCAGCGAACTCTGATCTCTTGTCTTGATCAGGCCATAGCAAAGAAGCTAGCAGAACTAAGTGGAAAGGGTGTGACAACAATCATCGGAGGAGGTGACTCAGTTGCAGCCGTTGAAAAGGTTGGCTTAGCTGACAAAATGAGCCACATCTCTACCGGGGGTGGTGCTAGTTTGGAGCTTCTTGAAGGAAAGCCACTTCCAGGAGTCCTTGCTCTCGACGATGCTTGAAAATAACTCATCTCTCTTGTGTTATATGTATAACAAAGTGGCCTGGTCTCTCACGACCAGACAAAAGCAAGCGTTATTGTTAGCTTGAGATTTCTGTCTGCGGCTCAGTTTTTTTTAAGTTTTTTAGTGTTGAGCCTTTTTTGAATAAGAAGAGTTGAAACTCCTCACCAGCAAATTACAAATTTCATCTATTTATGAGTTTGCTTTTTCCTTAGCTCGTCGATTTATATTCGCAGGATTATTTAACTCTCTAAGTATTCTTTGTATCGTGGAAATTCACTTTACACGACCAATGATCAATGAGTCACTTAAAAGCCTAGTGATCAATGAGTCTTAGCCCAGTTAAGGACCAGTTGAACAGTCCCACATCGAATAATGGAAGTCTTGGCCCAGTTAAAGACCGGTTAAGCAGTCCCACATCGAATAATACAAAAACCAGGCATCCAAGGATTCTTATATAAATACGATCCTGTGAAACCATTGGAAACCTCATGGAGCCGTGTGGTGAGCACAAAGCGAACTATTCTTTCGCCTTTTACTAAAGAATACCGTGTGTTCTCTACGCTAAACGGCATACACCTATTTCTGGAGGGTTTGTTTCATACGAAACACCCATCAATTCTTCAGTTAAACGTTGTCAAGTATCTTAAACAGGATAATGAAGAGCAATCAAAGCACTTCATTTAATTTAAACGTTTATCATTCCTATTATTGTACATAGTTCTAATCGGCGAAATTGTGAATCTAAAATGGGCTTTTCAAATGAAAACAAATATGGGCTTTTCAAATGAAATGATATGGGCTTTTCAAATAAAAAATAAAATGAGCTTTTCAAATGAAAAATGATATGGCCTTTTTCATTGTAAGCTTGTACTAGTAAATAGATTGTAATTTGCAAATTATAGCGTACGGATTAAGGGGTTGATTGGTAGATACCGTAACTGTTAACTTTTACTTTTAAATTTTGACTGTATATGTATTGGCTGTGAACGTAATAACTGTTATTTTAAATATTTGTAAAAGTGTGATTAGTAACCAAAACTGTATGTTTTATATTATAAAATAAAAAATCATATAAAAATTATATTATAAACATTTGTGTAGATATTTTTGTAAAGTTGTTATTATTTTTAGTTATTAAAAATTTTGAATGAGTTTTTAAAAAATATTTTGAATTAAATATATGTATATAGATATTTCTAATTTAACAAGTGATGTTTTAAATTAAAAGAAAACAATTTTAAAAATATGCTGGAAAAAAATAAAATTATTGCTGAAAAAAAAAATATATAACAGTTGTGAAAGTACCATAATCCTTACTTTGAAAAACAAAGAACAATTTAGTTTTTTGCTACTGTTAGTGCTGTTGAATCAAATTTAATAGTCAAAGCGTGATTGGCAAATTTTTTACTTTAAAAGCTGTAAATCAACTTACAGCCATAAAAGTAAAGACACCAATCACCCCTTAAATTTGACCTTGAAACTGAGACGTTTCACTTATTCTCATTACCGGTTAACCGAACTCCGATTAAGATTCGATTTAGACTTCGCTCCGATAGTACGACGGCGAAAAACCCTTAAGCGATCAAAACAAAAGCCGTCCTCCTCCTCCTCCTCACACGGAGTCTCTCCCATTTCCTCATCGGAGAAACATTTGAAATCTCTTCACATCGTCTGCAACTCTCTTTCTTATCTGTACATGAGTTCTCTGCCACCAAGCAATGTGAAAGATGTGGCAGTTTTGCCGTACGTCGTCGTTTCTATTGATGTTGCTATAATTAGAGGATAACAATGTTTGTAAATAATCAAATAGAAGTTATTTTATATTTTTAATAATAGCAATGGTTTTATTAATTATGAATGATAGATAATCAAATTATCTTAAATCTATATTGGGGATATAGAAAATATTTGATATAAACTATTATATATTTTAGTTTGTTTTCTTCGTCTCCAAATTCTTCTTTAGTTGTTTTCTCTTCAACAGTTTATATCAGATTGATTTACAAATATATATATATATATATATATATAT